>BQNB010122756.1:0-17580 GCA_026074375.1 Tanacetum coccineum
TAACTTGAATAAATCCAAATCAACTATGTGAGAGACACTGACTATGAATATCAAGTGTTAATGTGGAATCTTAACACAAGAATTAAGAAGAACAATAATACTAATTTTACTATTGATTTCTATTAAGCTTCAATGCTTCTATTTGATATATGAAACTCTATGTCATAGGGTTCCTTTTATACACCAAGGAAACCCTAGAAGGCTTTACAAAACGTGTGAAAGGATAATGCATATCCTTTCCTAAGATATCTCCTAAAATATCTCTAAGATAACTATTACCTCTATTCTGTTACATAAACAGACTTAACTACATACGGCCAGTACTAACTATAGTACTGCCACTCTACCAGTACTAACTATAGTACTGCCAGACTTAACTTAGTACTTCCAAAACTAATTAATATTACCAGACTTAACTGTTATACTACTAGTATTAAGTCTTTTACAATATATTTCCCAACAAATACCTGGTGCTGTTACTGATGAAGAGAAGATCCTAAAGAAGAATGATCTTAAAGCCTGAAGCATTCTGATGATGACACTTCCAAGTAAGCATCTACTTACTTTCAATAAACACAAGGATGCCAAGTCTTTATTTGAAGCCATAGAAGCAAGATTTGGTGGTAATGAAGCCACCAAGAAGACTCAAAAGACACTCTTAAAGCAGATGTATGAAACCTTCAGTGCTTCTAACTCAGAGTCACTTGACTCTATCTTTAACAGGCTTCAGAAAATTGTGAGCCAGTTAACTATCTTAGGTGAAATCATCACTCCAGAAGAACTTAACCTTAAATTTTTAAGAAGTCTTCCTAGTGAATGGGGTATGCATGTTGTGGTCTGGAGGAACAAATCAGATCTGGGCTCAATAAGTTTTGATGACCTTTACAACAATTTTAAGATTGTTGAACCAGAAGTCAAAAGAGGTGTAACCTCTAGCTCAAACTCAGGCTCTTAGAATTTGGCCTTTGTCTCAGGTCATTGCAGTATAAATGATGTTAATACTGCTAATGTTCATGTTAGTACTGGTAGTACTCCTGTTAGTACTGCTAGCACTAATAATAGTACTGCTTGCCTCAGTGATGCCACAGTATATGCTTATCTGGCCACTCAACCCAATGGGTCTCAAGTTGTTCATGAAGACCTAGATCAAATCCATGAAGATGATCTTGATGAAATGGATTTAAAGTGGCAATTGGCATTGCTAAGCATGAAAGCAAGAAAGTTTTATCAAAGAACTGGTAAAAAGATTGTCATCAATGGAAGTGATACTGCTGGTTATGACAAGAAAAAGGTGGAATGTTTCAATTGTCATAAGTTGGGACATTTTGCTAGAGAGTGCAGAAATCCTAAGAGTCAAGAGAACAGGAGCAGAAGTCAAGACAGCTCAAGGAGAACAGTGAATGTGGAAGAATCTTCTTCCAAAGCTATGTTAGCTATAGATGGTACTGGATTTGATTGGAGTTACATGGCGCAAGAGGAGGCTTCTACCAACTTTGCACTTATGGCTTTCTCTGATTCTGAGGTACAAAATAACAAAACTTGCTCTAAAACTTGTCTTAAAAATTTTGAAGATCTTAAGTCTAAATATGATAAGTTGAGAGTAGAGCTTACTAAGTCTGAATCTGATTTATATAACTATAAAAGGGGTTTAGCTTCAGTAGAAGAAAAACTGGTCTTTTATAAGAAAAATGAAAGATTGCTTTGTGATCAGATTGCTGTTCTTAAAAGAGATGCTTCATTTAATGAATCAGATATTAATGGTCTTAAGAAACAAGTAGAAAGACTTAAGAAAGAAAAAGAGGATAATCAGTTTAAAATTGAAAATTTTGAAAATGCCTCTAAAAGTCTGGATCAATTGATTGGAAATCAAATATTTGGTAACAATAAGAAGGGTCTAGGATATAATGTTGTTCCCACTCCACTCACAGGCTTGTTTGCACCTCCTAGTATTGATTTATCAAACTCATGACTTGAGAAATTTAAAGAACCTGAATTTGAAGGATATGGTGTTAGTGTAAATAAGGGTGAAAATGTCTCTAAGGAAGTTAAGAAAACTTCAGATGCTCCAATAATTAAAGATTGGGTTTCTGGTAGTGATGAAGATGAGACTGTGGTGTTAGAATCTATTAATGTTCAAAAATCCAAGCAAGCTGATCAACATAGGAAAGTTTGTCAAAACCCTAGGAACAACAATACAAGCTGGAATACCTCAAAGCCTAAAATATTGGGAGCTGGATTTCAGTTTACACCAAAAGCTTGTTTTGTGTGTGGGAGTTTTAACTATCTAATTAAAGACTTTGATTTTCATGATAAAAAGATGGTACAAAAACCTATTTTGAACAATGTGAAAAAGGGGACTGGTCAAAAGGAAGTTAGACCAATTTGGACTAATGCAATGAGGGTTAATCAACAAAAAATTTCTAATTCTAGAAGGAATTTTGCTCCAACAGCAGTTTTAACCAAGTCTGGTCTTGTACCATTTAGTGCTGCTAGGCAAAGCTTTTCAAGAAAAGCAGTACCATTTAGTGCTGCTAGGCCATTTAATACTGCTGTACACAAACCCTTTGTAAATGTTGCCAAACCAAGAACAAATGTTTTTCAAAAGGCACATTCATCATTAAGAAGACCTTTTTACCAACAAACAGTACTTAAAAACAGAAATTTGAATAACAAAGTTAATACTGCTAAGGTAAGTTCTGTTAATACTGTTAAAGGAATAAAAATGACAAGTACTGTTGGGAAACAAGGGATTAATGCTGTTAAACCTACAGCATACTGGGCATGGAGACCTAAAGTAAAGATGATAAATCATGTCTACAAGAATACTGGATCTTGTGTTTGTAAGCAATTTAACTATGTTGATCCAACAGGTAGAAACAAGTCAGTTATGGCTTGGGTTCCCAAGAGAAATTAATTCTCTTGTGTCAAGTATATTTAGTTCTGCTAATTATACTTGATGTTGCTATGTTAGTACTGTTATTGCATTATCTATGTTTTAGACTAACATTTGCAGGTTCTAAAAAGAATTATAGTTGGATTTGAGGGGAGGATTTTGCTAAGAACTTTGATGATAGAATGGATGGTCTTTTAGTGTTGGTTTTACAACCACACAACAAATGGTCATCAATTCACCATGCTTAACAGGCATAAGAACTGGCTAGTCCATAAGCAAACGGCTTTTGGTAAAGACTTTTCAAATCCGTTTATGGTTGACAATTTACTAAAAATTGTAGGGTTTTCAACTCACCTTACTTCATGGTTAAGAGTTGGCTAGTCCAGGATCAAACAGTTCTTGGTAAAGACAAATCAAATCTGTTGATAGCTGATAGTTTGCTAAAAACTATATGGTTATCAATGCACCATATTATTGCAATGAAGCATTGGCTACTCCAGGGCAAACGACAACTGGTAAAGAAACATCAAATCCATTTATGGCTGGTAGTTTGCCTAAAACTATGAGTCCCATTATCCATCTCTCTCAAAAGGTTACATAATTAGAAGTGGAGAGGACAGTCTGAAACTTATAGAATTGATGGATTTGTGTACCAAATTGATTGATAAAGTTATCATTTTGGAAAATGCTCTTAAACAGCATAAGGAGATTCATGCTCAGACTCTCACATGTTGATGCAGAAAGTTCAAATTACAATTTCAGCTGCAGAAGATTGTTTGATTTCAGAGGATCCTGTTAAACAGGGGAGGATGAAAACAGAAAAAGCAGGAATGGAAGAAACAAACTTTTGATGAGAGTATGACAAACTTCAAAGGTTTATATTTGAAGAGTACAGGAAGTGATGCTTGGTACTGCTAGGTATAAGCTTAATACTGCTAGTGTTGAGTTTGGACTGCTGGGGATATATTTCTACTCAGTACTGCTAGGCTTCAAGTTAGTACTAATAGATCAAACTTAGTACTGCTAAGTGACCGTTAGTACTGTTTGAGCTATAACAAAAGAGCCGTTGAGATATTTTTGCCAACAACCTAGCTTATAAATTTTCATGATAAGCTCAAATCTTTTACAGTCATTGAATATAAACTCTTTTACACTTCTCACAAAATTCCAGATTGTTAATCAACTTTTCATTCATCAAAATGACAAGTTTGGAGTTTTGCGACAAACATAATATTGTAAATTGGGAATATATTTTGCCGGGAATGACAGAAGCAAAAGATTCAGAAGTCTACAAGATTACAAGAGCAGATGGAAGTTTAAGTTTTCATGGAGATTTTCAAGCATTGTTAAGGAGACTTGACAGACAAGATGTAAGTCAACTTTACAGCTTGATTTAAGAAAGATTTAAAAATCATCCACTTAAAGGTCATGATTTAGATCTATGAGGAGATCTGAGAATGATATTTGATCCAAATGAAGAAGATAACATATGGCTAAATCAACAATATTGGGAGTTGCTAAGATGGAAATTACATGAATACAGTGGAGTTCACTCTTTATTCTTAGATGGTACTTCAATACAGATCAATATCTTAGTAGACAAGAAGTATCCACTGAAGAAGGAAATCTTGAAGAAGATGATCAACTTGAAGATAGAAGTAGAAGAAAGTAATATGGCATCTGAGCTTATAAAGTTTATCAAATCTTAGATTGCAGAATAAAGTTAGTTATGATAACAAGCAAGGAAGCTCAAGTGTTTGAAAGAATCCTCTCAAAATCAAAGAACTTTAATTCAAGAAACTTAAGATTTGAAGGTAAATCATAAGTTTAGGGGAGGATTGTTGGGAATTAAAGAGCTTCTACAAAATAATGTTGTTGAAGAACTTAGTACTGTTAGTTGAAGACTTAGTACCGCTAGTAATAGTTAGTACTGACAGTACAAAATGTTAAGTACTGATCAGTTAGTTAGTACCGTTAGTATAAATAGTTAGTACCGTTTAAGAGATATGCATGAGATATTATAGGAAAAGATATGCATTATCTTCTAACGCGTTTTGTAAGCCTATTAGGGTTTTACCTTGGTGTATAAAAGGAACCCTGATGACATAGTTAGATATAAGATAGATACAACAATAGAAGCAGATTAATATTTATAGATTAGTTGTTAGGCAAAGCATATAGTTGTTTTATGATTTATTCAATATAGTGAAAGTTCTGTGTTCATTGTTTGATTGTTTCTTCTGAGTATATAAAGATTAATTCCGCATAGTCTTTATATATACACCACAAGGTTTCTAATCTAGTTGTTTAGATTTATCTAAACTGAACAAAAGATCCATTAAAGTGGAACAATTTCCATTGTCATTAAGAGAATTTATTTAATCAAAGATATGAGTTTTGAAATATGTTCATCAGAAAAAGTAGAGGTGGAACTAGAGCCAACAGAGTTATTGCTGTTCATAAATCTTCTGTTAAAGTTTTGATTACTCTGATTATTATTAGAAGTGTTATTCCTTTTACCAAAATCAGCAGGATACCCAATCCGTTTAAAACACCTATCAACAATATGACCATTAAACCCACAATGTTCACAAACCAGAGTAGGACCACCAACAACCCTTCTATTCCCATTGTTACTAGGTCTAGGCACAATGTTAGGTCTAGAGGTGTTAGTAAAGGTTTGAGACCTTTGAGTATTACCTCTATTGTTTGACACTGGAGTTAAACACAGAATATTGTATCCTCTGAGAGGACCCAACTCTTGTACCAATGACAACAGCTCTATGAGACTACTCACTAGAAATAAGGACATAGGCACCTTTAACATAAGGTAAAGGGTCTCTAGCCAAAATATTACTTCTAAATTGCATATAAGTGTCATCCAACCCTATTAGAAACTGCATTAATTTCAAAAGTTGATTATGCTTTTTAAAGTCCTCAGCAGCATGACAGGTACATCTAGGTAATTAGATAAGGGCATCAAATTGTTTCCAAAGAGTACTCAATTTATTAAAGTATTCAGCCACAGGAGCACCATTTTGAGTAAAAGAGTTAATTTTATGATGAAGATTAAAAGTGACAGATCCATCAACTCTATCAAAAGTTTCTTTTAACTCATTCCAAGCTTCAAATGCTCTTTTTGAAAAAATCTAACCCAAAAGTAGCTCCTCAGAAATGGAGTTCAATATCCAACCCAACACCACAACAATAAACCTATCCTATTGTCTCCCCAAAAACTCATCAGTATTAGACCTTTGACAAGTATTATCAATAAATCTAGTTTTGTTTCTATCTTCTAGAGCCAAAAGCATAACACATGACTAAACATTATAATTTTCAGTTCCTTTTAACTTGATAGAAACAACAGTAAGAGTAAAAGAATCATTAGGATGTAAATTAAGAGGATCACTTAAATCCAATTTACTAATTAAGGTGACAATAGTGTAGAACCGTAAAGGGGAGAGGAATTAAGATTTTCTTGACTTTTTTAAATTTTATAAAACTGCAAGTCTCGAAAGAGACAAGTGGTGTACTAATCTACTTTGAAATGAGAACAATAAGTAGTTAGAGAGTAGAAGAGACACAACGATATATACTGGTTCAAGAAGGGGGATTTAGTCCTTTAGTCCTTCCATACGTCCAGTTGCGAATCCACGACACCGATACTATTCCTATTATAATCCTTATGGTAGACTACAAACCGTATTACAATTTAACTTCACCAACTTTCAACAAAGCTCAGTGCTCACACAGAAGAGTTACTACCTACTATATTCCGCCCTTAGAATCCACCCCTAAAAACCCGTGATTCGACTTAACTTATAAACTCTAAAAAGCCTTCCCTTTGGAAGCTTATCAAACCCCAACTAGATCCCCAATGATCTAGGCTTGATCTAACAGATACAAGACTTCCCTTACAACTCGATTGTATAAATGAAAGATAGTTGAACCAAGTCCTAAACTAACCTAGAGACTCGATTCTAATAGAAAGGGCATGAGAAAGAAGACCCTAAAAAAACACAAGTGTGGATTAGGTACTTATGTGGCTCTCTTGCGGAGATGTGTTCAGTTTAATAGAATGATAGATGAGAAGTTTAGAACACTTTGTTGTTTAGACTTAAAGGATTAGAGAAGAGAAAAGAGAGGAAAGAATGTTTGCAATAGGTGAGGAATACAAAGGCTAAGAGGGGGTATTTATAGGCCAAAGACTCAAATTGTTAAAAAACAATTCGAGTCTGGCGCGCTGCCCACGCATCAGCGCGTGGCCAGCGTGCCAGATTCCTGAAGTTGTTTTTCTGCGGAACTTTGGCGTTTTAAATACCCATTCTTGTTAAACCCCCAATTGTACTTCACGCTATGACCTTTCAGTCATTCTTATGCTCAAGGTCAACCAACTCAAATAGCCATTTGATGAAATGTTTGTGAAGTATTAAAAGCGTTTTGCTTATTCAATAAAGAAGAGATAGAAAATAATTATCAAAATAAGCATTTTAGGTATTCCTTAAATGTGTAACTAGCCTAGTTGGGATCTAACTAAAGATAGAAAGGGCTAGTTAGAATCCAAGAGAATATTCTTGGAATATTCTTTAATTGGTGAGAAAGGGGGGAAGAATTTGAAATTTGAATTTCGAATCTATTAACACACATGTTGGATAAGGATGGATGAGCTGTATGTGAGTTGTCATGATGTGACATGATGTGATGGAAAAGAGCCTCTCAAGCTCATTCAAAATGAATGGTGAGGATGTGAAGAAGAGAGGTGTGTAGGATAGTGACTTGGCAAGATCAAGGGTAGAGAAGAGTGTGTGTTTGTTATGTGAGTGAGAAGAGAGTGTTTGTGAGGGAAAGTATGTTTGTTTAAGATGAGGCATCAATCCAAGGGTTGAGAATAGAATAAGGGAGTTTGGATTGATGAGATGGCTTAATCAAGGGTAGTGATGAAAGTGTGTTAGTTATGTTTGTTAAAGAAACAATCCAAGGGTAGAAAAGTAAAGAGTTTGATAAGTTGGATTGTTGACATGGCTCGATCAAGGGTTGAGATAAAAAAGTGTGTGTGTGTGTGTATGTATGTGTGTGTGTGTGTGTGTAATTTGAATTGTATAGAGAAGAAGGTGAATAGTGAGTATGTGGCGAAGAGTGTTTTGAAAAGATATAGATATTGGTTGGGAATGTAGGAGACACAAAGGTACATAAAGTACAAGAGAAGATCATTGTGTAAGGGAATATGAGTTGGCATTGTTGAGGTTTATTTGGAAAAGGTTTGTGTGAAGAAGAGTATTTAGGCTTAAAGAGTGTTTAGGAAGATAAGTATGAAATTGATGAAGTTTAGGAGAAATCAAAGGATTGATTTGGGTTAATAATCACATTGCCATTAAGAAGGAAAAGAGTGGGCAAATGTGATTATGGGATTATTTAGGAAGAAGATGGTTGGACTGTATGTTAAAGAGTGAAATCACTTGTTGGGTAAGAAGGGTTAACAAGTGATTAGATAGAATAGATTGTAGGAGTGTATAGAAGAAGTGAGGACTTATACATGTGAGGAATGAGTTTGTAAAAACATTTATATCTAAGGAAGTAAGAAAAGTCAAAGTATGATTAACTTCTAAATACCACAAACTTAATTAGTCATTTAGACTTTAATCCAAGATAATCAACATTGGATTTGATCACTAATCATCTTGATGCAAACAAGCTAAGTGATTTGCATCGTAAGTAAAGCATATCCCATAGTGGGAAATGATGCATTTACGCAAAGTGACTTTTGACTTGGTTTGACCAAAATGGGAGTAATATGATTAAGATCATCGTAGATCCGGATTAAGGTCAAATGATTACTTTCGTTTGTTGGTATGATGAACGTATGATCATACTAGGTTTAGAAAGATGTTTCAGCCTTGGCTAGAGGCGTTTGATAAAAGATTTGAGTTGGCGTTTTATGGAAAAATAAGAGGATTCATTTTTGCTCCTCTCTAAGTCTAAACCTCATTTGGAGTGTTTTCAAATGCTCAAATATCATGTACATACCTTTATTGAAGTTTCCACATGTGTCGGGTAAGAGGAAAGCCGACAAGTGTAGAATCCGCAAAACAATTTTCACGTGTGGCGCGCTGGCCACGCGCTAACGCGTCCCCAGCGCGCTAGATGGTGAAATATGGTTTTGCGGATTTAAGCTATCGTTTGTGATTTTACGTTTTGCGAATGTTTATTTGTCATTATTAAAACATAAAGGAGATCCTAGTCAATGTTGCACCAACAATCTCTCCTTTTTTTGATGATGACAAATAAAATTTCGGAAAGCAAATAAGATTACAAACATAGCGAAGATGAAGACCGCCGTTGATGAAGTTCGTGTATTGATCTTGGCCTTGTAATTTGGTGAAGCTTGAACATTTTCTTCACCTAGAGTATTACATAGCTCTATGTATGCTATAGCTTTTTTGCTTCCGTCTCAAAGGTTGCTTTGCTTTGCTTCTCCCGTGATTGCTTGCTTTAATAAGCTTCAAAGCTTTGCTTTCCTTCTCTCCCTTTTGTCAAATCAAAAGGCGGGATCTTTGTCTTTCAATAGAAGGTTGATATCTTTGTAGAAGAGAAGAATAGATACCATTGTCCATGCTCCCCCTAGATCGTTGCTCCTCTTGTTCTAAGGCGGGGATCCATGGGTCAAGAGCATTACCTTCGAAGGTGTTCTTGGCTACCACTAGCAACAAGCAAGCACAAAACAACACAAGCAACAAACATATATATGTGCAAGTCTAACACGGGTTAGCTTACCATTTGGAATCTTGGAAACACAGATAAGTACAAATGTGGATGATGAGGTGTCATTTTATACACTTTTTCGGGGTCATTTAACCCCTTAAATCGTGCATTTATGCCCAAATAGGTACTTAATCGTTCCTTTTCAGGTATTTAGCATTTGGAATGCATTTGGAGGAAATACACGTGACTTGGGCTCATTTAGAGAAGAAACGGACAAGACTACGGACCTACACCAACATCTCTCAAGATTATGTTCTTAGCGGCTAGAGAAGGCGTCACAAGATACACGTGACGCTGTCATAACTCACCCACGACGGTGTCATAAGAAATCACGATGGCGTCAGCTCGCATGACCCAGCCCAAGATCTAGAATATTCTTCTTTATGACGGCGTCACAATTAAAACGCGACACGATTTTTCTATATATACAAACCCGAAATTAGAGTTTTAAGTGTGTAACTTTAGAGTAAAAAAGGGAGACGAACCCTAGTTTGTTTGGCAGCTTATTAAGACGATTTTAGGGCTTCAAAACCCTATTGTAACTCCTTCAATTCATGTTTTAATCAAGTAAGAGTATCTTAATTATTCAATATGTCTTGTTGTTTGATTATTTATTGTTCTTTCTTTATCTTTAACATGCTTGGCTAAACTCCTTATTGTGTTCATTTATGATTGTATGAAACCTAGAATGTAGATCTTAGTGGTGTTGCTTCTTGTGATGAATATGCATGTTAGGCTTTTGAAAACCAGCTTTTATCTGTATCGCTGTTGATATGTCTAGGGAAACATGATTGTGTAGAAAAGATACCATCGGCTAACAATCTTCATACTACCTTGCCCCTTAATATGGTTGATCCACTTTTAATATATCTCAAATGCATTTAATATACCCTTGGAGGCCTTGTAATAGTCTTCATACTACCTTACTTGTGCGTTGCCTCAATGGAATATTAAGTAGAAGGCGGATTCGGGTAATCTATTCATGTGGTACCTCTTCGATCCGACACCATTCGGTTGGTGCAAAACATATGCTCATTCTACGAACTTCGGTCTGAGAACACACTATGGAAAAAGCAATCTCTATGGAGTATTAAAATAACGATAAATGAATACAATCTTTTTTTTATATTATTATCACCATTAGCATAGTTTAATATTTAGTTAATAGCTAAAACCAAACCAACCTCTCAAATCATAGATTTACCTGCTTTCATAAAATATAAAAACACAAAAACAATATTCTCTCAACCCCTAGAATTCTGTTAGACCGTGATCAGGCCTTCTCAACCTATTCCCTTAGAGAACGATAACAACCCTCGAGTCTTGCCTATACTACTACTATAACGGTTAGGTACTCTGCCTAGGGAGTTGTAAAACTTCTTATTGAAGTCCTACGACAACCGCATCAAGTTTTTGGCGCCGCTGCGTGGGGAATAGTTAGGTTTTGATCATAGTTTAGCTTAGTTCTACTTGATTGAATCCTTTCAAGTAAGAATTTAATTTTTGCATATTAGCTTTCACGCAGTCTATCTTTTCTTTGTGTTAATTGTTTTGTAATCCATTCTCGTCAACCACCATGGGAGACGAGAATCCTATCCGTACTCTTGGAGACTACTCCAAACCTAGCCACGAGGGCTACAGGAATACCATTGAGCTCCCTGTAGGGAACAACGTGGTACCTCTTCGATCCGACACCATCCGGTTGGTGCAAAACATATGCTCATTCCACGGACTTCGGTCTGAGGATCCAAACTAATACCTCAAGGATTTCTTAAAACTAGTGGACTCACTTGACCTTGACGGTGAAAATAGGGAAAGAACGCACCTGCATTTATTTCAATTTTCCCTTCGTGATCAACCCAGTAATTGGCTTGAACGTCTTCCAGCAGGATCCATCACCACATGGAAGGATCTTACTACTCGTATCCTTGCTCAATTCTTTCCACCAGGAAGGACCGCAAAACTCCGCAATGATATCCTGATGTTCCAACAACATCATGAAGAATCTCTATCTGAAGCATGGACTCGTTTCAAAGACTTACTGCAAAAAGTCCCTCATCATGGCATCGACCTTTGGCTCCAGTCTAAATTTTTTCTGACCATGTCAATCCTGTCACAAGATGAACCATTGACCAATTGGCCGGTGGTAAGCTTCGTGACCGAAACGCCAAAAAATCCTGGGCATTATTAAAGGACCTCGCCCTCTATAACAACGAAAGTTGGAACGACCCAAGGGATTTCGCTAAGCCGGTCAAGGCAATCGCTTTGCCTCAAGATGTCCCGAGTACATCTTGCCACAAGATATCCTGAGTACATTCGACCGCCGCCTCATCAAGCTCAAAAATCAAGTCCACAGCTTGATGAAGATTCATACCTGCTCCGACCCACAAAACCCTAAACTCAAGTGAAGCAAAGGCCCCCTATCCTTCAATTGAGAGATCTGTAGTGGTCCTCACGACACTCAGTATTACATGAAAGATCCCAAATAAGCATTTGCCGAATACGCATCCTCGCGTAACCATGATATGGGAAATAGGAAACTCACAACTAACCAAGGACCAAGGAGTTTCAATGAAGCCACCAACACCTGGAAGGACAAACTAAACTTTAACTAGGAACGAACTCAAACATTTACGAGCCTACGAAACGGCTTGATCTCTATGCATTCGTCTAATTACTAAATGAAGCTTGAAAAGGTATTAGATGATTTCGACTCTCACCAAGAGAAGAGATTATCTCACCTAAGAACCCAACTTGAACAACAGCAAGACGACATGATTGGAAAGATTAATCTTCTGTGGAAAATTATTTCTAAAAATCTTAATGACGCACCTATCCCCGAATCTGCAGGAGACTTCATGGCTTTCAAAAATACTGCTTCAATCAGCCATATCGAGATGGAGGAGCTTAGAAGAAAAGGAATCAAAATTCCATCAAATCTATTCTCCCCAAAGTACCTCTTCCCCGCATCCATAATCGAACTAAACAAGAACCCATCAGGCCTAAAACTCGTTCATTTTGTCAATTCAATCGTCATCCTTAGTAAGGAAAGTGAAGCTGAAGAAGGAGAAACTACGACAGACATTACACCCGAACACAGCCAAAACATAACGAAAGAAGCAAAGGGTGAAGTAAAAGAGGTGATGGAAGAAGATAAAAATGAAGTAGAAACTGCTGAGGAAGTTGAAGAAATACT
Organism: Tanacetum coccineum; assembly: GCA_026074375.1. Classification (NCBI taxonomy): domain Eukaryota; kingdom Viridiplantae; phylum Streptophyta; class Magnoliopsida; order Asterales; family Asteraceae; genus Tanacetum; species Tanacetum coccineum. The sequence continues at coordinate 12,849 of BQNB010122756.1, forward strand.
CGAAGATGAAGAAGAGGAGGAAGAGGATGAAGATGGTAAATTTTTTAACTCGTTCCCAACTATGAAGGAATTAACACATCATGAATGACTATTAAAGAATCCTTGACCCTCGTGGGTAAAAGCAAGAATAAGAGCCGGAAGCCTGAACAACATCAAAATTTCCTGCATGATCGGACACTTCTTTAAGAGACATGCTTACATAGACCTAGAATCACCAATCAATGTCATGTCTAGGCGTCAATATAATCGGATCATTACTTATGGGCTTAGATCGAGGCAGAAACCGTCAAACCCCAATAAAATTAGTAACTTTGTTGGAAGAGTAAGAAGTATAAAATTTCTCATAGGAAGCTTCGCCTACTAATGCAACTTTATGATATTGGAAGATACCACTAGCATTATTGATCGCCACCTTGGAGAAATGGATTTTGGAAGGCCCTTCATAGATGAAACCGGCCTTGTCTATGATAAAGAAGAAGGAACGATCATGTTTAAATATTATGACAAGAAAATTACATTTAAAATGCCTCACACCATGGAAATATTTAAGCAAACATGACTTATGGGTTTGAGCACCGATTCCATACCCCCGTCCGATTATGAAGAAAACTTTGGCCATGGAAGGACGCACTACTATCAATGCTTACTCATTGGAGATGAGTACATGCAAGATGGAGGTGATAGGAGAGGAATTAGGCATTTGATGAGATTAGAAAAAGAAATGATGGGAGACAAAAAAGAAGTCACGTGAGGAAGTGTGACTTCGAGTCTAGCTATAAGACTTGTAAATAAAGAAAAGCGCTTTTTGGGAAGCAACCCAATATTTACTTTTCCCGCATATTAGGACTATCTTATGTGTTTTAATTCTTTATTGTTTGTTTTATTATGTTTGAATTATTTTGCAATCATGCTTTGTTTGTTTGTAACTTTGTCTTATTTGCAATCAAAGGTATTTTGCAACAAAATACGTGTAGGGGAAATATCCGGTTTTTAGAACCAAATTCAAACATTTAAAATAAATTGTTTAGATTAATTCACGTCAATTTTGAGTCGTATGATTGAATTGTTAATTCTCAGGTTGTTATGCATCATTTTGTACAGAAAAAATAACTTATAAAGATGAGTGCAGGAAATTTTTCATCAAAAACAAAAAATGAGTTTTCACAGAGTGTGGAGACGGCGTTACGATTTACACGCGACGCCGTCACCACGACACTTGTGACGGGGTCAGGATATTCCTGAAGGCGTCAAACGCCCAGTTACGGGAAAACTCGAAAATTATAAGTATTTTTGAAAATAAAACTTGTACAACACTTAAGAAAGTTGTAATTCTTTTATAACCTTGCAAAACCATGAGTTTAACAATTCTCTCATCCTATCTTTACTGCTTTATAGAGTCAACCCTAATTTCACACTGTATATTATCGTATCGCACATTTTATGCTTGGTGTAGTTGTCTTTGTCTTTGATTACAGGTTATATTTGATGAGAAGAAGCTTGGAAGTTCTTAGGAAGTTTCATTGTATGATTCTTGGAGGACAATTTAACCAGTTATCGCTTATTTTTTCTCCATTATTGAGCAAACCAGGGGAGTACTAGTTTCTTTTACTTGTTTTCTTTTCCCTTTATTCATTTCTATAGGTATTTCTATAGAACATTAGGGACAATGTTCAACTTAAGTGTGGGGGAGGGGAATAAGCCTTAGAAACTATTCCTCCATTTGCCATTTGCTTTGTCTTTAAAATGATGGGTAATATATCAAAACATAGCATAAAAAGGTAATTTTGACCCAAATTTAATTTTTTTATGACACATACCAACGAAAACCGAGTATTAATAGCGTCTCATGGATAGGAATGTATATGACTAGCACAAAAACCATCAGAATTCCACCCTAAAAATGTGAGGTTCACCTTTAGATCTATAGGAATTTAGGTATCTATTATTGATACCCAAGATAGTTTATACCTTTAGCTTTCTCGAGTTAAGGAGTGAGCAGTCATATGTATCTATTTTGTCGTTACGGATGTGTACGTGTGGTCTTTGTCGCCTTTTCTTGAACATTGAGATCGGTATTAAATTATATGAGTGTACCGATAGTATATTAAATTCTAGAACTTGTTATTGTGATGCATCCCGAGACCGCATAGTAAGTATTAGGATTTTCTAGATAAGAGGTACTAGGATTAACCCATGTTTTAAAACTGTAATTGTTATAATGGTCACATCGATCATATAACTATCTCACACCCTCGCCATGCACTCATTTTTAGTGCAGGATACCCCTAGTACAACCCTCCGAGACTATCCTTTTTCACGGTTATCATAATTTTTTGGTTAAGCTGGACTATTAATAAAGATCATTGTCAGCCTTAAACCAATCGTTACACCCAAATCGCCTTATCCTACCTTGTATGTACTCGTATTTATTTCGCGGAAGAATGGAGAAGAAAAGTTAAGTCAATACCCCCATATGTTTGTTAGATGATCTCCACGTTATTTTAATCCACCTCAAATCGGGTCATTAGTTAGATTGTAAATAATCGAGTATGTAAAAAGCTCAAGTGTAGGGGTATGTGTTATAAACCCCATGTTGTGATGTATTATGTTATTAAAAAAAAGAAAACTAGAAAAGAAAACAAAGAAAGAGATTGATGTAGAGTTGTGTAGAGTTTGTATATCTTTATCCGAGTCTTGGCTTAGCAACCAAACCAGCGTGTATTCGTATAAATAATTAGCTAAACCTTCCACTTCAAATTCACCCAAAGCCACCTAAATGTATCTCATCCGTTTCCGTTTCCACTATATGTTATCTTACAACTACAACCCACAACCCTTTAAAAATACCTCTTAGATAGTAATGAATAATGCGTGTGTCTAGCGGTGAAGGTTTGATCCTTTACCAAGCCTATGGTAATTTATATGCTATGACAGGTAATGAGTGTTTATTTTTTGTTTCCTCATAATTGTTATAATTTATTATTCACCCGAGAGAAAGCGAGAATCCCAAACACTTATGTGAGGTGCTAGTGTATGCTTTTCGTGCTTTTAATTATGAGGTCTAGAAGGTTGTGTTATAAAATACTTTTAAAGAGTAGGTTAAATGACCCTAATACTGCTATTGTCTAGATAGAAAAGCCTATTTGGGTTGCGTTGTAAAATTACTTTTAAAGGAGTAGTTAAATGACCTCATGTTGCTATTGTGTAGGTAGAAAAGCACTACGAACCAACACAAAGACTCTTCAAGATTTAAAGTCTCAGCGCCTGGAGACGGCGTCACCATTTATACACGACGCCGTCACACTTTTAAATCATGCAAATATGCCCAGATTATGTGCTTAATCATTTGTTTTCAGGTTTTTAGCACTTGGATGACATTTGGAGGAAATACACGTGACTTGGGCTCATTTGGAGAAGAAACGAACGAGATTACGGACCTACACCAAATCCATGAAGAAATATTGTTCTCAGAGCGTGGAGACGGCGTCGCAGGCATAAAGCGACGCCGTCGTGATCCATCTAGTGACGGCAGATATTTAGTGATGGCTTCAGGACGTGGCCGACTTAATGAGGATTTAGAATCATACATGTAGCGATGGCGTCAGGATTACAACGCGACGCCGTCGCAGCGATATCTCTATATATACTAAACTGATTTTAGGGTTTAAAGTGTGTAACTTTGTATAACTTTCGAGAGACGAACCCTAGCTCTTGTAGCAGCTTCAAAGGTCGTGTATAGGGCCTCAAAACCCTATTGTACTACCTTGAATCCATGTTTTAATTCAAGTAAGGTTATTTATCATTAATCATTCAATATGTCTATGTGTTGCATGATTGATTTATCTCTTTGCTTTCTTTATAACATGTGAGGCTAAATCCTCCTTTGTATTTTCTTATGATTGCATAAAAGTTAGATTATAGATCCTTTTACTGTTGCTTTTTAATTGATGATTGTGCGCGTTAGGTTCTAGAAAACTAGCTTTTGACTGTATCGCTGTAGAAACGTCTAGGGAAATGTGAGTGCGTAGAAAGGATACCATCAGATAACAATCTTCATACTACCTTGCCCTTTTATATGGTTGATCCCTCTTAAGATATTTCACATGCATTTAATGTACTCTTAGGGGCCTTGTAATAGTCTTCATACTACCTTACTTGTGCGTTGCACTAATGGAATATTAAATAGACGGTGGGTTCGTGTAATCCGTTCATAACCGATATGTGTGAAAACACATATTCCTTTTATGTCAAAAATGGCCCTAAAAAGACAAAATTGTACTTAAAATGCTTGAATACTGCTTGTTTTGTCTTTGTGATTGTGTAGGTGTGGATAAAGCAAAAATCACAAGAAAACGGTCAAAACCGGGCAAACACGAACACGGGAACGGAAGAGCACGCAAAGAGCCGGGAGAAAGCTATCAAAAGTCAAAAGTGGTCAACTCAAGTCAACCTTTGGTCAACCTAAGTCAAACCACAAAAATACAAAAACTCCAAAGATTCCCTCATAAATTCCAAAATTACAAAAATGGTCCTTAACTTTAAACGGGTGTTAACCCTTATACATCTTTGGCCCGTTATCTATAATAACCCAAGGCCTATTTCCCTTTTATAAAACCCAAGTCAAAGCCCCGGGTCAAACTGAATTCAAACGCACCCTCTTATAAGTAAAAAAAGGGCGGGAGAAACAGTTTTTACTGTTCATCTCCTTCCCCAAATTACCACGGGTCAAAAA
>BQNB010122757.1:0-14434 GCA_026074375.1 Tanacetum coccineum
CAAGCTGTGATGTATCGTGACTTAAGTCTTCGCACTAGTAGGCCGCTCCAGGACCCAACAATAGCAACCATAATGACAATAACTATAGCAAATGACGATGGGATGCAGAGAGTGAAAACATTTCGAGAAACAGTATCCCCGGGATAAAGTTCAACGAATGAGAGGAGCTCGCGGAAGAGCTTATGCGATATATGACGGATTATGGTACTCAGTCGTTAGTTTAAGGACGAATCAACTCCATTAACTCAAGTGTGCACAAGTCGGTTAGTTCCACAAACAGTTCATGATCGTAAAGATTTGTAACGTCAAAAGTAATAACTTAAGAATAGGATAAGGTAGTTCAAGTGAGGCCTTAAAAATTCTGCTGAGTGGCAAGACACTATTGTGCTTCTAGACCTTTTTAACGGATTTTGGTGATTATCGGGTTCACTCATGTCATATTGGATACCATTAAGCCCACTCATTTATAATTTATTATTTGCATAAAGAAGCGTCCCAATTTATGTAAATAATGAATTGATTTATTTATTTAAATGAAGAGGCGTCCCAATCCTTTCAAATAAACAGATTATAAATCATCCTACTTAATAATTTCTGATGCAACACGCGTACACACAAAGTTTTCAAGGTGGTGAATGACATAACGATGCCGATGCTCTAATGAGTATGGAACGAGTATTTAAAACTCGTCTTCGGAGACGGGGAGTAAAACAATCAGGGAAGATCGACATAGAGCTCAAGATAGTTAATGAGCACTCGGTTAGAGTAAATAAGGTAAAAGTCTTTACGAACGAGTTAACATAGCAATTATCATATCAATCCTCATATTACAAGTCCCGCCCATACAAGACTTGCAATACTTAGATTCATACATAATCCCATGTAAACAAAAAAAATTATGACGGTCTCTGTGTAATACAATATAGTATAACGCTATGAAGAAAAAATAATATCCCTAGAGACCATTGTTTAAATTACAATGTTTGAGAACGAAATGAGACCATTGTGAAACTCACAATGTCTAAGAAGTAAGATGAGACCATTGTGTAACTCACAATGTTTGAGGAATAATTGAGACCATTGTGCAACTCACAATGTCTTAAGAAATGCTCTGGTATTTATATAAATAACTCTTATATAAATAAACGTGCGATATACGCAAAAGATGTAAGCATATATATTACATATATGTATGTCACGTAAGTACTTAATGCAGCACGTAATGTAAGCACATAAGCAAGTAGTTTGTATGCACTTTGAAAATGTTTGATGTGATGCAATATTTGTGAAAGTGGTTATAGTCTAGGGTAAAATATGCAACCTAGTTCTCTATAACCTTGGCTCTGATACCAATCTGTAACACCCCCAAAAATGTGTCGCAGCGGAAATATGTCAGGGGGCGTTACTTCATAATACAATAGCACAAGATACAAGAGAACGACCTCTAAATGTGTCGTTTGTAAAACAATCTCGTTGATTTTCTGAAATCAAAATAATAGTTGTCCCATAATTGCATCACCATGAAAAACTTGAATGTAAAGACTCCAATGCACATCAAATAATCCAAGCATCTAATTCACCTGAGAAAAACATGCTTAAAAGTGTCAACATTAAAGTTGGTGAGTTCATAGATTAGTTTAAATATGAATGTAAGTTTCAACAAATATATTTATCCACTGTGTCATCACAGTACCATGAAAAATGTTTATAAAATATGCACGACCCATTTTATGTTACCAAAAGTACCAATCTTATCCCAAAGATTTTTATAAATAATGCATGACAAATTTAACGTCACCAAAATGTTCCAAGTATGTATGTGTCGGGGGGCCCTGTAGTCCCCAACATGATCCGACATGTTATAACGTTCGTTTACCTGGTGATAGCTAATCACCCGAACGGGGATTGTCAATCCCGAATAGATCTATTTCATAACATACGCGCAGACAACATGCTATAACGTTCGTTTGCCAAGTGATAGCTAATCACTCGAACGGGGATTATCAATCCCAAATAGATCTATTTCATAACATTCGCGCTCACCCTCCAAGTGATTTACAGTTCATGACACTGTGACGTAGACTTGTTGTATGTACCCGATTCGGGCAGTGATACAAATAATGTGTTCCCATCATGGGTGTTCCATCTGCAACACCCGGGCATGTAATGCTTGTTGGCCCCGCAGGCGCCAAACAAATCGTAGTTCATGATAATTGGGCAATGGTGGGTTATGTTACTTAGGCACATGTAAACAGGAGATGATAACCGAAAACACTTGTGTCCAATAAAAATTAAATGTTGTATTCGTAAATAGCTTTGAGTACTTAAATCCATAAGTAGAAAAGAGTGTGATATAAATCAAGTAGTTGAGTTCAAAATGAGTATGTAAACAATTTCGTAAACATGTATGCAAATGAGTATGTGACAAAGTATGAAACCAAGTTTGTAATGAATTGCAAAATCAAGTATGTAAACCAAGTGTGTAGAATAGTATGTAAAAGATATTGTAAACGAATATGTAAACAAGTTGTATTGAGCATGTATTCTCCCCCGAGATTTGTAAAGTAAATGTAAAACAAGTGAAAGAGGGGCTATAAACTCACATCGATGATGAAGAACGATTGGCGGGAATGTACACATTGAGTACAAGACGAAACGGAAACTGAAACGGCTCGACCAAGAAGTTGCAGCTTATCTTAACGGCTAAGTCTCACTAGCCTAGGGTAATGCGTTTGGGTTTCCCGATGAATGGTTACATCAACGCGACACGTTGATAAAAGATTTAGATTTAAAGTTGTAATAGTTTGGTGGTTGGTTAAATAAATAAATTGAAAATATACGCAAAGCGTGTAATATATATTCGTTATATACTTCTTATGAAAAATAACCCTTATATAATTCTTACCGTAAATTATATCACAAAAACGATCAATCCAAAGATTTATGAAAAGTATATAATACTTTGCAGGTCTTATATAATAAATGCGAGTTGTTAATTAAACTAATTAGTTTGACTCCAATTTAATTAACAAAAGACTTTGAATAAAAGTTGACACGTATCTTACTATTATAACTTAAACAACCGAAGTTGGTAACCGTTTATAACCATTATAAAATATAATTTAACATTTTATAAATTATGTTTCATTTCTTTAACAGGTCGTGTCTAAAACACTCGCCTTATTGTAAAAGTATAGTTTTCGCTCGTTGTCCAGGTTATTGTATAATACCATTTAATATATCTTAAAACATATCTTAATTCCTTTTATCGTTTCTCTAAATTAATAAAGTTTTAGTAAATCGTGAATATAGAAAATTATATAAATTTTCGTCATGACTTTTCCGTTTGTAAATCGTTTTCCATTTTCGCAAAACTAAACGTTTTCAGTTAATGAATATATATTGAAATCAATCGCGCTTCAATATTTCAAATGCCCGCGTGTTTAGATATAATATATATATACATCATTATATTTAAATTAAACCAATTATTAAGGATTATATTTATTTAACCGATTAAAAACCACTAAATAATATTTATCCAGTTTTAATATTTATTAAACCTTAAGTTATTTTTATTTGTCGTTTTGATATATAAACCAAACAAACCCTCGTCGTTTCCTCGTTGACTCGCTAAACCAAACACGCCCTTTAACTGTCGAGCAACACCAAACGTACCCTAATGGTATGTACAGCAGCCAAACGCACTCATGTGCATGGCTGCTGTTAAGCCAAACGCCCCTATTGGCGAACAACCAAACCAACCGCACCCGCGGCTGTGACAGTCCAAACACACCCTATTGATATTATACAAAACCAAACAAACCCACACCCTCGACGCACCCCGGCTGTCCCCGCAGCCAACCCGAACAAACGCACCCTACGGCTGTTAACTACTAATCCAAACGCACCCCAACTAATGTTAAATCGAGAAACAAACACCCTTGGCTGTGGACGACAACCAAACGCACCCTTATTCGGTGGCTGACCACCCGAAACAACCACCCTTGTGGTGTTATCACAAACCCGACTGCACCCCCTACGGCTGCTATAACAACCACTCGCACCCCTTGGTGCATAGCAAAATCAAACGCAGCCTAAATCTATTGAAACCAAACGCCCCTTGTGGTGAGTTGACCACCGAAACAAACACCCTTGTGGTGTTAACCTATAAAACCAACGCACCATGTTGGTGCTGTTACCATCAAGTCGAACGCACCCCATGGTGTTTATAAGAAACAAACACACCCTTATAGCTGAAAACCCATATCCAAATCGCACCCTCTTCGGCCGAGAAACCTACAAACCAACGCTCCCCGGTGGGTGCGGCTGAGAAACCACACGCACCCTTAATGGGTGGCGTTGATGGTGGAGTGGTCGCGGCTGTTGGTGATGATAATGGTGGTATTATGATGATGATGTAGATGGTGTTATGGTGGCGTCGTAATGGCCGGGAAAAAGGGAGGCGCCGGATTGTTATAGAGAGAGAGGGAGGATGTATAACATTTAGGTTTTATAAAAAAAATGAACCCTAATCTTCTATATTTATAACAAAAGAAAAGTTTCAAAAAAAATGATAAGTGATTATTAGTTTAGGGTTTGTGTTGTAAATATTGTTTCAGGGACCAAAGGTGTAACTTTTGTAAATTAATGGTTCGGGTCTCGTTTAGGCCAATTAACTGATGAATTAAAATACGAAATTTGCGCCATCATTTTCTAAATAATTTTTCCAACAAAATGAGTATCTATATGACTATAATTTTATAAATCTTTTATAAAATTTAAATAAAATGTTCATTATTTATTGCGTGTCTATGACATCTTGTGGTAAAAATGAACTTTAAATCAATATATTGCCATTTCCTAATAAACTTTTGAGTAACATGATAAATAAATTTATTAAATACCTTATTTATTAAAAAGTGATACTTGTTATAATTAAATAATTTTTTTTTTTTTTGTTGGTCGGTGGGGTATTTTTGTTGGACGTTTTGTATTTAACGCCGGTTTTAAATTTTCGAGGTGTCTTCTCGTTTTCGTTTCAAATAAGTTGGAAAAATAAACGTGTAAAGGAGAGATGAGTAATAATAAATATGATTTGTTATTTAAATGTGTTTCAAAAATTTACCGGCTACGCGGTATTCGTTATTATGTGACCTTAAAAGGTCAAAAAAGTCAAAGTCAAGTCAGACCAAAAGTTAAAGAGTAAGTAGTAATTTATAATTCCGAAAATTACCGATTGTTACATTTTTTGGTCTATGAAGACCTGGGAAATTAGACTAGGAGGTAGAGAAACCTCTTAGGTACATGTAGGAATTCGGATGGAGTCATATCGACGCCCGACGAATGAGATATCGCCGAAATGGCAAAACTAGTCAAAATTGAGACAAAATTTGAATGAGTAATAAGTTCAAAAACTTATATAGCAACACCTAAATATGTAAAACTGTAAGCTTTAGATATTGAAAAAAACATAGATTTGAGCGGTCGTTTCGTTTTACGGACGCACGGTTTAGGAGATGCACTCAATTTAGTTTACGCATAAAAATTTTGGTAAAGGGCAGCCTTGATAGAGTAAGGGCAAAATGGTAATTTCACCTTGGACCCAAAACTTTCTGGGCAATGGGTCCTATGTTTCTGGAAATTAGACTCGAAATGCTTTTCGTAGACGAAAACCTCATACTTTTATCGTCCCCGTACTAGTAAGTAGGGAGATTTCAAGATTTAGGTTTATTGAATTGAGGTCATTGTTCCCTCAATTTATCTTATCACCGGCGTGGTGATTGCACATTTTTTTAGCTATTACTTTTACTTTAGAACTCTATGAGAGTTCATGTATATGTAGTTTATGTATTGGAACCTTAGAACCGTTACGGTTGGATATACTGGCTTTGAAAGCCAAGATGTATCCTTTTTGGAAGAAAAAAAAATTGGTATTATTGCTAATGTTATTCTCCGGAATTGCTATTACAATTGTTGTAATTGTTCTCGGTTATGAGTTAGGAGGAGGTGTCATTGTATAGGTTGTACTATGAGTGGGAGTTGGAGGTGTGCGTTAACACGAGGCATCCGCTTGTGAGATGAGAAAGAAAACAAGCAAACAGACAATGCTGAAAGTCTGTGTGATTGTTTCTTTGTTGATCCTGAATATAACTGAGGAAATCAGTTTCACCAGTAGTATTCAGCAAATGCTCTCTTCCTTTGATTGATTAATGCAACCATCCTCTCAGCAAAATTATCATCGTTCACATCTGCACCCAGAAGCTCAGAAGAAAGGCTTGCATTGGCATGAACTTGATCCATGATGTCAATCCAATCTGCATCAGAATAATGCTTTACAGATGAAAGAACCTCTGCTTGTCTGGTCTCCCTCTGAGAAGCAGACATCTCTTCCTCTTGTTCCAACTGCTTTGCATAAATTGCATCATGTCTTGCAATTTCAGCTTTGGTACTGATTTGTAAATCTCTTTTCTAGAGTGGGTTCCAACATCTTCTTTTCTTTCTTCTGAAATAATTAGATTTTTACTCTTAATTTTTTTTAAATTAATTTACGCATGTAGCGTATGGAAAAGAAATGTTTTGACGATGAAGGACATGATGTCGTTTGGTCCTCAATTATGCATAACCTAATCAACTATGCATAATTTAGGAAGAACCACGTTATGTCGGATAAATCATCACCCTTAAAACGCTTGGTAATTGAGATAAATGTTTGGGTCAAGCTTCCGAAAGGAGAAAACATTTTTACCCTGCTACGTATTTTTATGCAAGTAACCATATTCTTATTGACTGCATGGAGAGAGTCTCATGCGAGTCGTTATGACCAAGTCGTTCTGAAGCGAAAATACCTACGGTGTTGTTCAGAATGAGTGTGTCTAGAAAGGAGTGAAAAATTAGCTAGTGGTAATAAAGATCGGTGGTTGTTATGAAGATGTGTCAAGACCAAGTATAGTCGGTGTACTAGTAAGCGATGGTAGAATTGAGCTATCAAGGGTGTGAACCTGATACCGACACCGAGAATGGGTCTTCTTAGAGATGTAAAGATTCTTAAGGTGGGTGGAAGCTGAGATGGTTAGTCCTGAGATTGAAAGTGAGAAATGGAGAATACTTCTCCTATATTGGATGTATGATGCCTTTGATGTATCAAGCGATGACCGTAAAGAAGACTTCTTTCCCAAAATGGAATGTAGTGGTAGTATAGTTGTAAGTATACCTGATGTCGTCAAGGATTATAATAAGGCACTAAGCGACACCTGATTTAAGGTTAGTGATCTTTACTCCTCGATGTAACGACTTTGTGTACGTATGAAAGAGCGAAAGGATTGGAGATTTTAGCCGAATGGTAACATCCGTTTCCATCCTAGAAGAGCCAATCAAAGTAGCTAACGCCTTAAGTCGAACGGTATCAAATTAGGAATGTGAGTGATTATTTTGATTTAATGATTTGATTCATCAGGATATAACGTGATGTATTAGGATCAAGCCGATTGTGCTAGTCGCCATGTAAGGACGTTGGAATTTTTATTCTTTGTCGAACGAGCAGCGAGCCCATGATGCTCAATTGTTTTCTTGATTGTTTCAATTTGTCTCTTGACAATATGTGTTTTAGCAGAATCATTGCCGCCGAATTATGTGCTCTATGTGTCTTATGTGCTATGTGCTCTTGAATGGTAGTAAGCGCTTATGTCGCTTTTGTGTTGCCATGATACGGCTTAGGACGTGAGTGCATGGGTATACTTACCCAGATGAAGATGAAGATTGATTTGAGAGGTGCGCAAGCCAAATAGTCCATTTTCAACTCACAAGCTTGACTATGGTAGGTTAAAACCTAACTGTGAATTAGTCGAGATCATTACCAGGAGGCATGGCCATCCGACAAGCTAGGTATAATAATCGATCTAATCAATTGGGTATGGACCGCGTGATGAGCATAGCCATTGTTGTGGCTTCCTGATAAGTAAGCACAAATGTTTTGCTAAAACTTATGGAAAGCAAGCATGATTTTTGCTAAGCGTGAGGATAAGCTAGGTAGAAATATAGAGTCATTTTAAAATGACTAATGGACAATTATGTGCTTAATTGAATATATGATTTTTTCTTTGTGCTATAATGCATTTGATGGGGTTATATGTACTCCGGACCATTTTAGCAACTGGTGGTGCATCATTGAATGAGACCGGGAGGGTGATGTATGTTTTGGTTTTGAATATTGGTGGGTATTTTGGTTCTGGATAATGATGAGTATTTTGATTTAGATAATGATATAAATACATACCGGTTTTGATTACTAACGCCTATTTTGGTTTTAATTAGCGACATATGTTTTAATTTAACTAACGACGTAAGTTTCAGTCTTGGTTTTGATAAGCGATGTGCGCATGGTTTTGGTTATTTTTGTGATCCCCAACTAAGTTGGATCGATCATTCATTTTAGAAAATTTATCGTGAGAACGACGTAATAATTATTTTAATCGGATATATTCCGCGACACATATTGTCCCTTATGAAGAGCGCGACTATAAAAGTTAGAACGAAGTGATCTGGTTTTGTCGAATATATTTTCGCAACTTGTTTTGCCTCTTTTGATAAGAGCCTCCACGATTGTATCTTTATTATGTTGGTATAATTACCATTTGTTTCGACTGACTTTCCATTCGAAATAGGCGAAGCGAGTGTTATATCAAGTGATTTTTGCGTTTGAGCACGTGAGTCCGTTCAATATTGAGGAAACCGTCTCATTACAAGCGAAAGTAAGATGAGTAAGAAAGGACGAGCACCAGAACGGTGCTCCCTTATGGTGGGTGAAATGTAACAACCCGAGTTTTACGACGCGTGTGACGATCGCGAGTTCGACGTCATAATTATTATTTTATAAATTTGTGTGAGCGAATGTCGACATTTGAATTTTTATTTGTCGTAAATAAGTATTTTCGTATTTTATTAAGAACGGAAATTTAAAATATTTATTTTTGACGTTTCGCGAGTCAACGTTTGACCGCGCGTTAGTTAATCGTTTTAAGTATCGTAAAAATTTATGACGCGACTCGTTATTCTTTTTAAGATCATAAATTTATTATTTTTATGAATGTCGTCATTTTGTTCCTTGTCTTGAGCCGGACTCGCATTTTAAAGTATACACCTTTTATTAAATGTTTTTAAACCATATTTAGTGGGACGAAATAAAAATAAGTTCGAAAGTAATTAACGAGTGTTGTGGTCGGTTAATAGACGAACTAAATGAACGTCCCTATGTATTAGTTTTGCAAGACTTAAAAGATAGAAGGACCATTTTTTCCAAAGACCCAAACTTGTTTTCTATAAATACAAGAGATACTTCTCATTTTATCCCTTTACAAAAATTAAAAACTCTTCCTCCCTTGTTCTTGAGCACCACCGTCGGCCACCATCACAATAACATCACCATAGGCACCATTTTACCAACATGCAATATGATCCAATTATAGATTATTAATCCTTGTATTGAGGCCTACCTTTCTGTTAGAAATAGAGAAATGGCATACTTGTAAGTACTTTAATAAGTACAGGGACTAAATGTGTTAAGTTAAAAAAGTTCAATAAGGATAGTTAACCAAGGGGTATAAATAGTATTTATGTCAAGGTTAAGTATAACAACTTCATTTAATCAAAAGGCAAGTTAGGTGTTTCTCTCTCTAAACACACACACTAATTACACCTTCATTTACACACACTAGTCATCAATCAAGATCTATATGCTTAATATGTGGTATCAGAGCCAATGATTGTGGATTAGTGTTATATTTTAGTGTTTGATTGTGTTTGTGAGATTGAGAATTTGCTTATTTCTGCTTATTCGTGCTTATCAGCTAAATTTTCAGCTTATTCTGTCAAATTATTGCTTATTCAGGAGCTTATTCATGCTTATTCTATGTTTCTGTGCTTATTAAGTCTGATAATTAGATTTTTCAAGCTTATTTGAGCTTAATTAGTGCTTATTCATACTGCTTAATAGGATATTCAGTTATGTGCTTATTCTGATAAGATTTGCTTATTCCGTATGATTATTATGATATTTGAGTGCTTATATGCATAAAATTGCTTATTTTGTGCTTATCAGTCTATTTTCATCTTAATCTGAGTGCTTATTGCTTATTCAGACGAGTTTTTAGCTTATTCAGCTTGATCGTGTGCTTATTCAGTTTATTTTCTGCTTATTCAGTCAAACTGTCGTATAATCAGATCTTATATACTTGTTTCACGATTATCAAGGATTATTTGTTGGTCAAATAGCTTATTTTTAAATCTGCTTATTTTCGTGCTTATATCGGTGCTTATCTGCTTGAAATTAGCTTATTTTTTTCTTTAATAAAAAAACAGTTATTTTTTTAGATCTAACAGATTTAATACTGATTTGTAACAAACGTTGACCAAGTTTGACTTTTTTGGTCAAAGTCAAAGACGCGTTTTTAGTCTTCACGCGTTTTGTCTGGAAATCAAAAGAAGGAACCGAACAAATCAAATCAGAAGTACAAACCGATCTACCAACTACTTTCAAGAAGAAACCGAACAACTCTATATAGAAGGAACCAAACAACAACATATAGAAGGAACCGAACTACCCTTTTTATAAATCAAAACTATACATTTTTTTAATCAGATCTAAACAAAATAAGAACAAGAAGAGATAAAAAAGAAGAACATGTCAGATCTGAAACAAGAAACCACATGCACACCTAGATCTAGACTCAACCCAAACCCTCACCATCACTCTTCAACTCTTATATAACATCTAATAAATCTCATCCTCCTCATCACAACATCACTCGAATATAAAAAAAGCCGAAAAAGAAAAATAATAATCAAAGATCTCAGATTGGTTGTTTGGTATCTCATTTGAGATTTAGAGATTCTTAGAGATCTATTTGACAAAAATATACCATTTCTTCATAGATCATATTTTTGAAGTCCAGCTTCATTTAATTTTTGAAATATTAAAGAAAGAACAAAAACAAATGTTTTATCCTTTCTTTATTTCGGTGTTAACAAGAAAAACAAATCGAACATCAAAAGCATAAACCTACCTGTCTCTTATTGAATATCTTGAATTCAGGAGTTTATATGTTTTGATTTATCAAAGATTTGTTTGTGGTTTTATTCGGTCTTATAGAAAGATATCTAGAGTTGTTGTGGTTTGAATTTGTGTTGTGATTTGAGTGAGAACAAAAGAGGGTGGTGTGTAGTTTTACATTTATGAGAGTGAGGTTCGGGTATTTTTGATAGAAAGAAGAAAGAAGCGCAGGATTGTATTTTAGGGTAAGGGTTTCCTTTGTGAGTGAGTGGCGTTATATATGCATAAATTTTTAGGGTTAATGTTTTTGGGTCAACTTTGCATTGTGGGCTGAGGTGATAAAAAGGCCCAAATGTGCTAGATGTTTTAGCCTGAAATCATATAACCGGACTTTTGGGCTGCTATCTGTACCAATTAGTGTTTGTGACGGAAGGTTTTAAAATTTCTCAACCAGCCGAACTTTGTGAGCATTTACGTAGTATAGAAATTTATTTTGGGTAAATCTTTTAATAAAATTTTGTATATATATATATATATATATATATATATATATATATATATATATATATATTGGTCTACGGTTTTATTTGAGCTTTAAAAAAAATTATAAAAAAATCTAATTTTTTTTATATAGTTTTCAAATTTTTGATAGTATTATTTTTGTCTACGATTTTATTTAGATACTAGTTTTTTCATGATTATTTGAGCGCGTTTATCGGGTTATTCGTTGTATTTTTTTGTGGTTTTTAGAAACGAGTTGAGTGAGTTAAAGTTGATTAATCGAGTGTATCGGACTTGTTCATCATGTATATGAGTAGTTGGGATAATTCGAGTCTCGAATCGTATAAAGCAAAGTGTGAAAAACTTGAGAAAGAAAACAAAAAATATATAATCACTTTTTCTTCTCTTTATGATAATGACAAACAATATACTACAAAGATTAAAGAACAAGAGGATTTAATTGACACGATAAGTGATCAATTAGCTGAGGAGAAAAACACTGCTAAGATTAAACAAACGACAATTTAAGAGCTAAAAGAGTGTCTACGTAAAAAGGATTCTGAAAATGAACATCTGAAGTAAAAAATTGTTGATTTTACAACGGTTCAAAATCTTCGAGCTCAAGTTAAGGAACTTCAGAGTGATAATGAACATTTAAAGTCAAAAGTTGTTGATTTTACAATGGTTCAAAATCTTCAAGTGCAAGTTGAGGAACTTAAGAGTGTAAATCAAAGTTTGAATTTAACGGTTGAAGAGATATCTAAGGCACATGCACTTGCTGAAGCAACTTTAAGAGAAAGAGATGAATTGGTTTTTGCTCAGTGTGAGAAAATAAGATTGTTAAAAGAACAATCTGAGCCATTTTATGAGGTACATTCTGAGTTTGATTCAGAAATAATTCTTGACACTCAATATAACTTAGAAGAAGATTTGATTTTGAGTTTGCAAACACAAGTAAAAGAAACTGTTGAATTGGTTGTACGTTTTTCAAATGAAAAATATTTTGCATTAAAAGAAATTAAGAGCTTAAAAGATGAAATAAAAAGTTTGCAAACTGAAAATCAAAATCTAAAATCTAGAGAATCTGAGTTGAATAATCTTGAAAAAGTGTACGAGACTAAAGAATCTGTGTTGTTAAAAGATATGGACCAAATGAAATCTCAAGTTTCAAAACTTTTGGAGAAACTTCAGATTTCAAATCAAGAGATGAAACAGCAAATTATTTGTTTTGAAGAAGACAAACGAATGTTTTTGGCTAAAAATAAATTTCTTGAAAAAGTGGCTTCTTCGGTGCAAAAAGAGTATAATGATTTGTTGGCTTCAAATGATGTTTTGAAACAAAGACATGAAACAAAGTTTAAGTTTTCAAACATGTATTCTCTTGAGAACACGAATTGAAACTGATCGGAAAGACTAGAATCAAAAAGTTTCAAAGATTTTCCATTCTAGGTCAATGTTTGTGACTAAGAATTGTGGAACTTGTAAAGGAAATGGGGGCTAAACTTGAAATATTTTTGATGAAGTGAAACGGCGTTTGGACTCAGATTAAAGTTGGTGTAAAGGTTCTTTTGCTCAAAAAACGAGTTCAAAGATTTTGATGATGTCAAAACAGAGCTTTCAAAAAGAACTGATAAATTTGAGACGTATTTTCCTAATCTTGAAAAACAAAATGCTTTATTAAAATCACAGTTGACATCTCAAAATTACACTTCGTTGCAAAAAGAAAACAATGATTTGAGAACATCATATAATGTGTTGAAAGAGAAATATGAAACTTCTTGTGAAAAACCTGAAAAATAGAACAATGATTTGAAAATGCATTACAAGAGATTGTTTGATTCAATAAAACAGAAAAATGTTATTTCCCAAGTTTTCACAAAATCAATTCGAAAAGTGAATGGTTCGAAAAAGATTTACACGGGTGAATCTTCAAAATCGATTTCGAAAAAGGTTTCTCAATTTACTACTTATTCTTTGCAAAAAGATAGGAAGTATATGAAGAAACAACATTCATCCGAAACGTTATCTTTTCAAAATCATGTGAAAAACAAAAGTTCAAAACAAATGTGGATAAGTAAGGAAAACATTTCCAAACGGTTTAAGTATTCTAGGGATGAAATATTTTCAACGCGTAAAAGAGATGATTCAGTTTTAAAAAAGGTGAAAGATGTAAGGTTTCCATTCATTTCGAAAAGAATTTTTCAAAGTGAAACACCGAGTTTCAACAATAAATGGAAATCTTCGTCTTCCTCAAGGGTTAAAACATCGAATGAAACACTGGGTTTCAAAACGGTGTTCACACCTTTGAGAAGTTTTAAAACTCCTAATGAAACATCAAGGTTTTATAGACAAAATGGACAAATGAGAAGAGTTTTAAGTCTTCGTTGGTTCCAAGAAAGTTATTTCAAAATGAAACACCGGGTTTCAAATCTCCTTGGAATTCAACTTCTATGCATCAAATTGACGCAACTTACATTTGGTTCTCCAAATATGGTAAACCCATTAGCAACGTGCTTAAGTGGGTACCAAAAGTTGTTTAATTTGACAGGAACTTCAAATTTTTTCTTTTTAGTTTAAGAAAATTTTAAAAAAATCAAAAATCAAAAGGATTTTCTTTTATATAAAATTAAAAAAAATTAATTAAAAAAATATTTTCTTTGATATAAAATTCGATAAAAAAAGTTCAAATAGATTTTCTTTTTTAAATTTTAGACAAGACAAAAAGATTTTCTTTTATTCAAAACTTTATAGAAAATACAAAAAGATTTTTGGTTTCATTAATGGCTTTCGTATAATTCAGTACGAAACTCGTGCTTTAGAGAAAAGAAGGTGTACGATTCAGTGCATCTATCTTTGAAAAAGAAGAGAAGTCCTTTTTGACTTGAG
>BQNB010122758.1:0-15273 GCA_026074375.1 Tanacetum coccineum
GTTTTATATTGTAAACTTATGTAGTTAATTTTAAAAGGATTAATTATTGAAAATACTAAAATTTTGAACTTTATTTTGTAGATGGCTGCAAATCAACCCACAAACAACAACTCAATCAGGTCAATTCTTGATAAAGAGAAGTTGAATGGTAGCAACTTTTTGGACTGGTGTCGCAACCTGAGGATTGTCCTCAGGAATGAACAAAAGTTGCTCCACCTGGAAGAGGCCTTACCTGAAGCGCCTCCTGCCACTGCAACTGCTGATGTTCGTAACTCCTACACCCGAAGGTTGCTGAAGAACAAGAAGTAGCTTGGCTTATGCTGGTAAGCATGACCCCCGAGATCCAAAAGAACTTGGAGGATCGCACCGCATTTGAGACCCTACAGCTGAAAACTATGTTTCAGCAGCAGGCTAAGCAAGAACTATTTGAAACTGTCAAGGCATTTCATGCTTGTAAGCAGGAGGAAGGCCAATTTGTTAGCACCTATGTGTTGAAGATGAAAGCCTATTTGGATCAAATGGAGCGACTTGGCTATCCCATGCCTCTAGTTCTTAGGGTGAACTTGATTCTTACTTCACTCTTAAAGGACTATGACCAGTTTGTGCAAAATTATAACATGCATGGCATGGGGAAGACTATACCTGAACTGCATGCCATGCTAAAACTTGCAGAGAAGAGTACACCCAAGAAAGCTCCTGCTATCCTAGCTATAAGGCAAGGTCAAATCCAGAAACCTAAACCGCAAGCACGAGGTAAGGGGAAGAAAAGAGGCAAGGGCACAAGCAAGTTGGCTTATGACCCCAATCACAAGATCCCCCACCTGCGAAAAAGGAGCATCATGTTAAGGACACTAAGTGTCACCACTATCACAAGACTAGACACTAGAAGAGGAATTGTCCTTTATACTTGGCAGAGTTAAAGAAGAACAAAGTCAGCACGTCTGGCACATCAGGTATCTTCACTATAGAACTCTACTCATTTCCTAAAAGAAATTCCTGGATTTATGACACTGGTTGTGATACTCACATTTATAATACAATTCAGGGGCTTAGAGGAATTCAGAACTTGAATAAAGGAGCTTTGGATTTGTACGTTGGCACTGGAAATTGTGCAGCTGTCGAAGCCATATGGAGCTTTGATCTTATCCTCTCTAGTGGAATGATTCTTACATTAGACAATTGTTATTTTTCCCCCTCTATTACTAGAGGGGTTATTTCACTTTCACGTTTATAGGATAATAGTTTTCATCATAAATTTATGGATAATTGTGCTATTTCAGTTTATAAGGATAATGTATTTTATTTTAACGCTGTTAGAAACTAAAGAATCTATGATCCGGTGATCGGGGAGACTCAAACCACAAGATAGCCATTATTTTAGTGAGAGAGTAGAGAGAGAAAGTAAAAGTGTAAATAAGAATGAAAGTGTAAAATGATACAAAGTCTCAACCCCTCTATGGAAGCCATAGAGGGGTATTTATAGCCCACACGAATACTAAGTTTACAAGTATATCTATTCTAGTCCCTGCGTGTGGTGCTATTATAAACTATGGTAATTCCGTAAATGTCGTCACGTAAAATGAAATCCTAACAATCTTCCCCCACGGGACGATATACGGAATTACTTACAATGTTTTCTTAACAAGTACATATTGATTAAGAACACGAACTTCCACGAAGCTTCCAATGCTGATGATGTCTTTTGTTGTCTTTGACTTTAAGTCTGCACTCCAACATGAATCATCTTTGTAGTACCTTGTAGGAGAAATACTGTATAGGCACGAACTAAGTAACCCATGCACTTCTGGTTTAGGAGAAGCTTCTGAATTAGCTTCCCCTAATTCATGCCACATATTCTTTGTTTAGAAGCTTTCAAAGCTTCCCCCCAAACTGGCAATCCTCTCTTGAGCAGTTTCAAAGCTTTCTTTTAAGCTTAGAATAATTAAGTGCACAACGGAATTAGTAAGATACCACATCAAATATTACTGCTACTTTAAGAATAAGCTTAATGATTGACCGTTCGGGGAAACTATTAACATGATCAGCAACGTATCTTCTCACGCTTGAATACTTCTTCTCATAACTCTTCCCTCTGGAAATTCAATTAATGCATACTAACTTTCGCAAGATATCTCTTCCCATATGTGGTTGAAGAAATGCACCCAAAAGCCACAAGTTAAAGCATTGATTTTCTCTGCGATTATAACATTTGTCTTCCCGACATAGCTTAACAAAAAAGATTTTCAAGAAAGATGACTTACACAAGCTTTCAAGAAGAAGAAAGGCAAAGACTCTTAGGTGTATCTCCTCCTTCCCCTTGTTGGTTTCGATACCACAGAATCAGCAAAACCATGTACGCACATATACTTGAATACTTGTGTGAAGAATAAATTAGCTTAAATCTATCCCGTGAGAATCAACTGCTGATCAAATCTCTACTCATAAACTCTCTCTGACTATCTTTTTTTACCAACCGTTTTGAAGGCTATTTAAAGTGACCACTAATAGAGTAAACCCGATATACCAAACTTGAAACTAAAGTAGAATTCCCCGTTCTTGTGACTTAGGCTTGCACTAATGTTGGACGAACGGTGTAGAGAATTTGTAGCACTCAAATCTTTAAGTTTACACTTTACTCCTTTCACGAAGTCCAAATTGTAGCACCAAAGTCAATTAAGTCTCGGATATGCACTTTTCTTCCTCCATGATAGTGAAGAAATAAATTGCCACACCAAAGTCAATTAAGTCCCGGATGGACAAATCTCTCCCACCATAAAAAGTATGAGACGTTCATCACCGCTTGCGATTATCCACATCGTCTTCTGCGTGTGCCACTGAGAACTACAACGTATCTCCTTTAAGTGATAGTTATCTAGGTCTTCAACCAACCAACCCGACTGCTGGTAACTAGATAACCCAAGTCTTCATCCAAATTCTTAAGCCCGAGCAAGTTATCATTGAAAGTGATGCATCCAACCAACCCCGACTTTAAGATAAAATAAGAACAAGCCTTCGAAAAATGCCACTTCAATCGCAAATAAGTAATACCCGATCAACTCCGAAGTCACTTAGAAAAATTAATTTTAAATCTAGTCATTACAAATTAAACTCCATGATTCTTTATAATAATCGATTCCGGTCTCAGTCACAAATCTTGTCACTTTGTCATTTTAACTTCATATATATTAATTAACCTTAACCACCAAAATTCTAGCTCATAAATCCTTTTAATTCCAAAACAAGACTTTCAGTATTAAATATGCCAGCCCAACATCATTACAGCCCAACATCACAATATATGAACTATTCGGCCAAGTCCAATAACACACGATATACCACAATATTATCTTAAATGACAAACTAAAAGTTAATTTTTGTAGATGTGTTGAAATTAAGCGTCCAGGTCATTAGGCAAACCATCCATAACAAATCACGGCCCAACATATAACCGAACCCAATCTGTTTCGTTAAAGATGGCCTATTGAAAAACCTGATCCATCAACATAATTGAGATAAATACCAAGCATCCCTAATTTAGTGATAACCAAATCACTTATTCAACCCTAATATTTATACACCCGCCACCATATTTTACTCCCTCTCAACATTAGTAACCAAAAACAGATTCACTCATACAATCCAGCCACTTCAAACAAATTGAATCACAAACACGAATAAGCAGATCCAAACGAAACATAATCTCAAGTCATATAAGACACATAAACCCAATTTGTCTATGGATTAGCCTCGTAGACAAACCTTCTACTTATGTAAACCGTATACCAAAGAAGAAAAATGAGAGCTTCAAGATCCTTTAGAGGATCTTAGATAGATTTCGACATGTGTATGTTTCAATGCTTGTTTGAGTCATCCTTATACCAATCGACACAAAATCAATTTGTAATGGTTTTGATGTTATGGTTTAGGAGATAATTGAAACAAAGATCAATGATGGATTTTTCTTTCGTGCATTGATCTTTAAAGATCAATGATTCTGTTACACCACACGAAAAAGAGAAAAGAAAAACCGAGGTCTCGTTCTTGTTCCTTTTATTTAAATTTGAGTCTTGTTGAAATGTGGATGGAATTGTGATGTTGATAATGATGGAGGATGGGTTTAGGTTTAGAACTGGATTTGTTGTTAATGAGGTGATGAGTTAGGATTTGTTTGGATTTGTGACATCGGATTGAAATAATTGAGGTTGTTGTTGTAGTTGTGAGTTTGATGTCGTCTGTTCTTCTCTCTTCAATATTTCTGTCTTGACTCAGTGAGTTGACTGGGTCAACTTGGTAATTACCGAGTTGACTCAGTATGGTATATGCATATTTCGCTTAACCAAGCTGAAACATATTTCGCTCATTAAATGAAACATATTTCGCTTCCCAAACCAATTTTTGGGCAGAGTAACTTTTCAGAAAAATGACATATTTCGCTTAGAATATGTCATGACATATTTCGCTCAGAATATGTCATGACATATTTCGCTCAGAATATGCCATGACATATTTCGCTTCAAAATGTGAATTTGCATATTTTGCTCCTGTAATAACATATTTCGCTTCCTTCATGTCATATTTCGCTAGCTTCAAAATGAGCCCAGAAAAATAAACTTGAAAACTAAGTAGATCTAAGACACCACGACAATAAGCTTATGAAAGAGTAAAAATAAGCTGTAAAGCACCCAATAAGCCCAGAATATGTTTGAAGCTTTGTACTGACCCAAAAACACAACCAGAATTGTGGAAAGAGAAAAATGAAAACTTTAGACCTTTGGATATATCTTTGGACAGTTTTGGGATTAAAAATATGCTATGATTAGTTAACCCACAAACATAAGCAACATGACCAAAACACCAACTTTGAGGACAGAAAAATGTGACATAAAAATCTTGACAAAAGTGACAGATTTGTAACCAATCAGACCACACAAAAAAACGTAACCCGACCCAAGATTGGAACCGAGGCTCTTGATCCAATTGTTAGAAACTAAAGAATCTATGATCCGGTGGTCGGGGAGACTCAAACCACAAGATAGCCATTATTCTAGTGAGAGAGTAGAGAGAGAAAGTTTAAGTGTAAAATAAAATGAAAGTGTAAAATGATACAAAGTCTCAACCCCTCTATGGAAGCCATAGAGGGGGTATTTATAGCCCACACGAATACTAAGTTTACAGGTATGTCTATTCTAGTCCCTGTGTGTGGTGCTATTATAAACTATGGTAATTCCGTAAATGTCGTCACGTAAAATGAAATCCAAACAAATACTATTCCACGTGATGACATTTTTGAGATTGATATGCATAATCATGTATCCAATGAACATTCTATTTACACATGTAGCAACAAGAAATCCAAGCACAACTTGGATTCTACTTTTCTGTGGCATTGTCGTCTTGGCCATATTAACAAGAAACGCATTGCGAAGCTGCAACATGATGGGCTTCTTAAGTTAATTGATGATGATTCTTTTGACGTATGTATATCTTGTATATCGGGCAAGATGGCAAGAAAACCCTTTACTCATGCAAGTAAAAGAGCTGATGATCTACTTGGAATAATACATAGTGATGTATGTGGACCATTAAGAACCACGTCTAGAGAAGGTGCTAATTACTACGTTACTTTTACTGACGAATTCAGTAGATATGGTTATGTTTACTTGATTAAACATAAACATGAAGTCTTTCAAATGTTTAAGACTTTTCAAAACGAAGTAGAAAATCAACTCGGAAAGAATATAAAAGCACTTCGATCGGATCAAGGAGGCGAGTATTTAAGTCAAGAGTTTTTAGATCATCCAAGGAGTCGTGAGATCATCTCACAACTTACTCCTCCTTACACGCCACAACATAATGGTGTGTCAGAGAGGAGAAATTGAACTTTGCTTGACATGGTTTGATCCATGATGAGTCTAACTACTTTGCCAATGTCCTTTTAGGGCTATCCTCTAGAGTTTGTTGTGCGCATACTCAATATGGTTCCAACAAAGAAGGTTAATAAGACACCATATGAAATGTGGCACGGGAAAGTACCAAATCTGTCTTACTTAAAGGTCTGGGGTTGTGAGGCCCTTGTTAAACGAGACACGCCAAAGAAACTTGAGTCTAGATCAATCAAGTGCATCTTTGTAGGATACCCAAAGGAAACAATGGGTTACTACTTCTACTACCCACTTGAAAACAAAATTTTTGTTGCTCGGTATGTTGAGTTTTTTAAGAATAGTCTCATATCACAAGAAGCAAGTGGGAGCACTGTAGACTTTGATGAAATTCAAAGGCAAGATGCACAACCTTCTGAGAACACTAGCCAACATCAACCTAAAGTCAAACATGATGATGTAGACCCTCAAACTGGTGTAAATCTTGTTCGTAGATCCGCAAGGATACCTCAAGCACCTGAACGATATAGTTTCTATATCGATGCTGAGGAACATAAGTTAGGAGATCATGGTGAACCTCCTAAATATTGAGTTGCATTGTCGGATCCTGAATTTGAAAAATAGCTTGAAGCTATGAATGCGGAAATGCAATCCATGAAAGACAACCAAGTCTGGAACTTGGTTGATCTTCCTCCTAACTGTAAGACCGTTAGGAGTAAATGGATATTCAAAAAGAAGACCAATATGGATGTCAATATAAATACCTATAAAGCTTATCTTGTAGCAAAAGGTTTCACTCAAACCTACGGGGTTGACTATGAAGAAACCTTCTCACCTGTTGTAGACATAAAAGCTATTAGGATTCTTATAGCCATAGCAGCATATTATAACTATGAGATTTGGCAAATGGATGTCAGAACCGTCTTCTTAAATGGTCACTTAAATGAAAACATTTATATGGTGCAACCTGAGGGTTTTGTTGAAACGTCCCTTTCCAGACTCTTTCTTTTACCAAGAATTAAAACTTTCGCGAAAATATATGACCGAACATGACCTTTTGTCATTCCTTAACAAACTGATCAAAAAACATAATCATTAAAATCTTAAAAGTATCATTAGCATAAAATAGGCTCAATTAGCTTCGAAACGACGGGTGGCACGCCTTCTAACTCTTTATGGTTTGGTTTTTACGACTAAAACAAGACTGACCAAAAACTGCAGATATAGATACGCCATATCCATGAATACGGATATGCCGTATCCACCTTAAGCCTTCAATATGCCATATCTGTCACTTGGATACGTCGTATTGGACCATCAGACCCAGAACCTGAAGAAACATATGCATGAAACCCCTTTTTGACCTATTATATGACTACATTGGCCCGTTTCTTCACAAGACTTTCCAGAAACCATTAACATAACATTTTAAACCATTTTCATAAAACTTGTGGTCCCAACGACGCACGAAAACATACTTTACCATTCGATGTGTGTTTTGCCAAACACCTTTTTTTACCTATTTTACATTCTTCTTTTGACCCATTTACATACCTTTATATACAAGACCATAACAAAAGACCTTGACACTTGACAACAACATTTAAAAACCATTTTACGTTACTTTGGGGGTTCAACATCATTTCAAGCTCGGCATCTACCTTAACTACTTGTCTATCATCGACAAGTACTTCCTCACTTATACCTTTATCCACGCATTACTTTCTTTGCATTAAACCTACAAAACAGTAAACATCTAAACTGTAAGCACGAGGCTTAGTAAGTAAATGGCAATAACATGACATTATACATCATTCATCACATAAGCATCATTCTTATTCATCATTAGTCCATAAGACTACTTTCATCAAAACTAACACATTATACATTAAACACTTTACATTGTATCATTTAAATCATTACGTACCTCGAATGGGTCAAACTAAACTTATCCATATTCCTTTGCTAGTTTTGCTAAACTAGCCTCAAATCTATTTTGAGTCCAACTTTCTAACCAAGGCATCCTAAACCTTCCTTACATTATCCACATAACACATATATGGTAAAATCAATATAATTTCACATTCTAACCGGTTTACTTACCTTGACTCCAAGCTAAGTTTATCAAGAACATCATCATCATCCTCACTTTCTTCTTGAGGAGGATCATTGGTATAAGCTTATTATTGGATTGAACCATTAAAACTATCACATGGTCATCACCAGCTTGTGTTTTCCCTTATTTTCTTTCTCTTGGTTCGTCCCACACAAAACACTACACAACTCTAGAAATTTATGGAAGTTATGAGATATCATCTCATTAAATCTGGCACAAGTTTGCCATTTTGGCAAGAATGGTCCCTGCAGGCTAAAACCATGAGGTTCTAGTACTAATTTGGTTATTTGGTAATATTGGTCCCTAGAGGCTAAAACCATGAGGTTCTAGTACTACTTTGGTCAACTAACACAATTGGTCCCTTAAGTCCATCTTCTTTATATTTGGCCATACTAGCACATTTAACTCATTTACCACTTGGCCACTTTAGTCCCTTAAGTTCATTCCTTTCAATATTGTGACACATAATATTTTCTAAAACCATTTACATACTATTGATACTTATAGTTGGACTATTAGGTTTGACTAGCCAATCACATAACGTCTTCAAACCTATAAAGTCATAGTCAAACTCATTCTATGGTATTATCGTAAATAAATACTTAAAACCCAGTTTTGGGGTGTTACATTTATAAATCCTAAGCATCCTAGACGAGTATGCAAGCTTCAAAGATCCATCTATGGACTTAAGCAAGCTTCTAGGGGCTAGAACAAGAGATTTGATGAGGAGATCAAAAAGTATAGTTTCACTCAAAATCTCGATGAGCCATGCGTATATAATAGAGCTAGAGGAAGTATCATTGTCTTCCTAATCTTATATGTCGATGACATATTACTCATTGGAAACAACATTCCAATGCTACAAGATGTAAAATCCTGGCTTGGAAAAAGTTTCGCCATGAAAGACTTAGGTGAGGCAGCATACATTCTAAGAATCAAGATCTATCAAGATAGATCAAGGTGGTTGATCGGATTAAGTCAAATGCTTACATTGACAAAATCTTAAAACAATTCAAGAAGGATACTTCCAAACGTGGAACTATTCCAATGCAACCCAATGGAGACTTGAGTAAATCTCAAGGACCCTCCACACCGGCAAAGGTGATGCGAATGAAAGGAATACCTTATGCTTTGATTGTAGTTTCTATCATGTACGCAGTGAGGTACACTAGACCTTATGTAGCGTTCTCTTAGAACCTAACGGGTAGATACCAACATAATCCAGGCGAAAGTCACTAGACTGTTGTAAAGAACATACTGAAGTATCTTAGAATACTAAAGATATCTTTCTTGTTTATGGTGGTGATTCCATAACTGAGCTTAGTGTTAATTGCTACACTGACGCTAGTTGGGAGACTGATCGGGACGACCTTTGATCTCAGATGGGGTATGTCTTCGTGATGAACGAAGGCGCTGTTGATTGGAAAAGTTCTAAGCAAAGCATTACCGAATATCTTCTATGGAAGCTGAATACATAGCTGCAATGGAAGGTACTTGGATACGAAAATTCATTTATGGGCTTGGCATTATCCCCAGCATTGATAAACCTATGGATATGTAATATGAAAACACATGTGCCATTACCATAGCCAATGAACCTGGTGTTTAAAAGGGTGCCAAGCATTTTCGATGAAAATATTACTTTATTTGAGAAGTCATTCAAGAAAGTGATATACGTATTCGCAAAGTTCATACAGATAACAACTTAGTTGATCCGTTTACAAAGCCAATGCCTTGTACCAAACATGTTGAGCATGCTAGGAGTATTGGACTTGGACCAACTGGTGGTTTCATGTAGATCTGTTTATTTTAGTATTTGAATAATTAGGATGTAAAACAGTTTTTATTTCATATTGAATTGATATACTTGTTGTGATCGTTTTCATTTTATATTTACTGTGTCCTATATTAGCATGTTTAAATCCATGAATAATTTATTTGTTCTAAATCGTGCATTGTTAGTTAATGATATGGGAGCATCATTGAATTAAGGCAAATATGAGTGTTTTAGTCATATTCATATAGTATGAATATTAATGGATGATACCGCCAAATTCATATGTTGTTCATTGGATGAACATTGGACTGACCCAACCTATGAGCATTCACTACA
Organism: Tanacetum coccineum; assembly: GCA_026074375.1. Lineage (NCBI taxonomy): Eukaryota > Viridiplantae > Streptophyta > Magnoliopsida > Asterales > Asteraceae > Tanacetum > Tanacetum coccineum. The sequence continues at coordinate 10,109 of BQNB010122758.1, forward strand.
TGGATCGGCGTCAATAGTGAATCTCGCAAGTGGTTATGTCTCCATCCTTAGACTTGAGATGCAAGTAGATTTTGTATGTGTGAAATGTCAATCTTTGATATGGTTCAACGCTGACCTGAACAAGGCTGCTATAAAGGCCATTTTCAGAAGGGATGTGAAACACATTATGGACATGTGTAGTCAAAAATAAGATTTATTCCTCTACATGTTTTAGAGTTAGATACTACTGGGCCCCATGATGATTTGAACAGATGTATGCGTGGCCGCACCCAAATGTAATTAAGATGATACTTGATTAATTTGGTAATCTAGTTCAATGTCAATATCGAGAAACATAATGTTAAATATTAGAATGACTTATGATCCGTGTCTTATGTTCAATGAAGTATCTATAACAAAATGATGATTGATATCTAAACCATTTAAAATGAGATGTTTAAGAAACAATCTTCATATGTTTCTGGGGGCATTGGCGTGTTCCTAGACGCTAACCTTTTCTTGTATTATTACTTGATTATTATGACGTGTGCAAGTGGGAGTTGTTGAAGTATGCTTGTGTCATAATAAATAATTATACGGATAGACACATGTGAGCCTATAGGGTCACACACATATACACAGAGGTAGCATTTTATATATCGTGTTTATTGTATTTATGGTATATAAATAACCTGCGTAACTCAGGATAGCTATCGGGATTCTAATAACTAAGTAGTGTACTTATTCAATTGGACTTGAAAAACAAATGAGGAGGCCCATAAAGCCTGTTATAGGGGCCGGCCTTGGACGAGTCAAAGGGAAGGGATAGAATCAAATTTTTTGTATAAATATTTGACATCTTATCATTATTTGTTATAACTACTTACCAAACCTCCTTCCCCTTTTCTCTCCTTGATTTCATATGGCTCAAAAAAGAGAGCCCATATAGGGTTTATAGTTTTCTTGATCAATCACTTGAATCTTGCTTATTCAAGGTGAATTCCAAGGTTACATGGTTAAAGACTAGCATCTAATTGGTATACAAGGAAGTGTAGTGTAGATTAACATAGAGGTGGTGTTCTTTGATCACTTGGTTTCTTGGGGTTTTGCATATTGGTGAAGGTCGCCACTTGATTCTACCGATCACGCTACAAAGGTATAACTCAGGTTGTTCTTAACTTTGATGTGACATATGACTCTAAATGGATGTTGATAGGTGCTTGACCCGCTGCGTTTATATTTGTGTATATGATATTATTTATCTCAGCTCCTATAGATTTTTTATTGTCGGCCTGAAATCATGTTGTACAACCAAACAGAAAAATATTGAAGCACATAAAATATCATAAATAAAGAAAAAGGATGTTCTAGCTATTTATTGATGGGTTCGGAAGAATTGCATTTTTTTTCTTTTTTTTAATACGTACTAAAATTCTAACATTCCAATTTCTCAAAAAGTCTTTATTCAATTGACATGTATGTATGCCTATAAATCATATATAACAATTTAGGCCACTTTTATATCTTAAAAAAGTGTCGATGGCGGAAAAATGGGTAAAACTCTTTTTACATTTGTATATGTATTGAAGATATACAATAGGTAAATCTTTGTTTGACCAAAACATATTGTATGCACGAAACATAATACTTAGTTGAGTTTTTTAGTTTTCTATATTCTATAAATATTGACGATTTTGATAACTCAACTTGATGCTTTTAAATTCGATTGCGAAGCTAAATTTTTACATGTTTTTATTAGTGAATAAATAGGCCCAAGCCCATTTGTAGGTTTAGGTTATTAAGGTTTCACCATTTAATAATGGTCATTAATAAGATTATACCGACGGGAAATTATGTAGTCTAACATGGTATCAGAGCAGGTATAATCTTAAGACCTAATCGGTTATCAAGTCGTCAATTCTATACTGACCCGTCAAACCTCTCTATCTTCTGTCTCAAAACCCTAGCCACCATAAAAATAAAAAAAAACTACATTAGATTGTTTATTTTTATTTGTGTTGGTGATTTGTTCTAGGTCACAGATCCACACGATCGTATGTTTATTTTTAATTGTGTTGGTGATTTGTGCTAAGGTCACAAATTCACACAATCATGATTTGTGTTGGTGATTTGTGCTAAGGTCACAAATCCACACAACTGTGATTTGTGCTAGTGATTTTTGCTAAGGTCACAAATCCACACAATTGTGATTTGTGTTGGTGATTTGTGCTAAGGTCACAAATCCACACAATCGTATATTGTTGTTTGTGCTTCGGTTATATTGGTTTATCCAGGTTTATCAGTTCGTGACTTCAAGTTTGAAGATTGTTTGAAGACGCTTGTTGTCAGATGTCTTCATCAAGTTATGCTTTTATTATTTTAATGTTTTGTCTTTTTTTTCTTTTCTAGTTTACTACTCCAGTCCGAGCTTTCGCGATTTCGCCGCTCGGACTGCGGGGGAGTATTAGTGAATAAATAGGCCCAAGCCCGTTTGTGGGTTTAGGGTATTATGGTTTCACAAATTGTAAATAATGATCATTAATAAGATTATACCGACGGGGAATTATGTAGTCTAACAGTTTTCACACAAAGTGTAACCATGAATCTTAAGTATAGCTGACACAATAATGCAACTATAATCATAAAACATATACAATATCAACTACATACCTAACAGTAAGAATATCAGCCTTCCAAAGTGGAGGTCAATTGTTCGAATATAACAAGGAGAAAATTAATCCCCTTGTGGCCTCGGAGGTTCACTTGAGCCGACTTCGGGCTACCTAAAAGAGTAGTTTTGCTGAGATTAGCCGGCTCACAATGTCTAGTTAAAAAACAGGTAAATCAAAAGAAAAAAATTATTAATTATCTTCAAGTTCATATAATATATAAAAGATATGAATCTATTGTCTTCATATGATTTCGATAATACTCTATAACATAACTTATAAAACAGAAAAAAATAAAAATTGTTAGCCCGTATTAGTGATTAGTTGTATACTTGTATTAGTATTTGTCATGGGCTCAAACCGACATCTAGAATCCTCTTGTATTTATATTCCATCATATGATTCATAATGAGATATACAAATTTCCTATTATCCTACATGGTATCACGCCTCTTTTTTGATCCTCAAAAACCCTAACCCTAAAAATACAGTCGTCTTCAATTTTGGTGCTTAGGTCACCAGTTCTCTTCAATCGTGCAAGGTCACGTTCGTACTCTTCGTGCTTAGGTCACGAGGTTGTTTGTCGTGCAAGGTCACGCGGTTACTTGTCGTGCAAGGTCACGATTTATTTGTTATTGATTTGTTGTGCAAGGTCACAATTGGTTTGCTTTTGTTTTTATCTTGTTGCATACAACACAAATCTCACCCAAATAAACCCTACACCATCACTGCCATACGTCTCTTATAACATACTTTTGCCTAACCATAATAATGTGCAACCATGAGTGGACCACGCAATAATACAAATGAGTTGCTAGTTAATTTCCTTGGTCAATTGGGTAATGTTGGTCTCACAGGTTTGACCTCACTAGGGAATACTAATGTTAATGGCATGCTCCCTACTAGTTTTGTTCACTCATCTGCAATCGGCCCAAGCAATATCTCTCCTGGCTTTGTTCAACAATCCACACAGCCCACTACTTATTATCCTGGTCTAATTTACTATACTCCCATAACCTATGTACCTCCTCCACCTGGTTTAATTACCCATTCTCCCAACAACATCAGTTCGAATATCAGTTTTTGGGACCAACCCAACAGGCCCCCAGGTGGGTTATCAGCTTAAGGGACAAGCCCAACAGACCCAACAGGCCCAACAGTTCAGTTTATCTGGGTCTACAGTTTCTGCAGGTCAAGCAACCACTTTACCTCAAGCTTTCACTATCGGGACTCTTCATGATCCTACTACAGGTGCTTGGAACATGGATACATGTGTGAGTTCTTATTTAAATAACTCGATTAATAGTCTAAGTACAATTTTTAATACGTTTATGTATCCATCTATCTCGGTTGGTGATGGTCATTCTATACCCATCACTAATACGGGCCATAGTATTTTGCCAACTCCTCTTAAATCTCTACATTTAAATAACGTTCTTATTACTCCTCATATTGTCAAAAACTTAATATTTGTTCGTCAGTTCGTTCGTGATAATAATTGCGCTATTAAATTTGATGCATTTGGTTTTTCTGTTAAGGACTTCAAAACTCGTCGGGTGCTTCTCTGATGTGATAGTACGGGGGATCTTTACCCAGTCACAGCTCCATCTCCTACCCCTCATGCTTTCCTTGTTAGTCAACATACGTGGCACCAACGTCTTAGACACCCAGGGGGTGAAGTGTTGCGTCATCTTGTTTCTTCTAATTTTATTTTGTATAATAAAGAGAAGCCTTCCGTTCTTTGTCATGCTTGTCAGCTTGGCAAACACGTGAGACTTCTGTTTGTTAGCTCCATCATAACACCTAAATTATACATGTTTTCGGCGGTGTTATTTGCATTTATTCGATCATTTCTCGTGGACTTTTGGTACTTAATCAAGTATATTTGCTATTATATGTTCTAGGTACATGTCGTAGAAGAATACGGAAGACTACACGAAGAATTGAAGCTTAAACGAAGAAATAACTCAAACTCAGAGCTTCCCGACACATGTTCAATGTTTTGGTCATAACTCGGTAATACGAACTCGGATTGAGTTGATTCAAGCGACTACGGAAAGATAATTAAATTATCTACAACTTAGAAAACGTTCACAAGCTAAAATATTACTAAAGCAGCCAGTTTTACAAATGAGTACAACATACTTTAGGGAAATGCAGCTAATTCGCGAATCTGGCCCATAATCCATCCACATACATTCCCAACTTGGTCCCTAAGTAATATCTAGCCTATAAATACCTCCCTATGATGCTTAGGACGAAATCAACTCTTAGCATATCATCACATACAAATCTCAAGAAGAAGATCCAAGAAAATGCCAAAGTACGGCGTACTTTTCTCTTGTGCGTCGCACTTTTGATCGAGTTCCCAAAACCGCCGCACAATATTTTTTGTGCGCCACAATTTCGTTTAAACTTCCCAAAGAAACAGTTAAAGTCCTAATAAATGCTGAGTGCATTAACTCCCTAAGTACGCCGTACTTTTTATAAAGTGCGCTGCACTTCTAACCCGATTTC
>BQNB010122759.1:0-20222 GCA_026074375.1 Tanacetum coccineum
AAACATCAAGGACGATGTTTAGTTCTAGTATGGGGGGGATCTTCGATTTGATTTTGCCTGCAGCCGTTGTTATCATGTAATCCCGTTTTTACCACCAAATTATGAAAAAAAAATTCAAAAATAAAATAAGTGTTTTGTCACAGTTTCGACTTTCCTATTGGGTAGAATGAGAATAATTTTTGACTCGATCGGGCGTGTTGAGCCCTAGCTAGTTCCTCAATTGTAGGCTAAGCTTTCACGAGGTGAAGAACAAGAAATGATAGAGTTAAATATAAGTTTATGTGCTGAGCAAGATTCTTCTAAAGCTTATATGAGTAACTTGTGGCTTTTTCTCCCACTAGCTTTTAATCCACCTAATCATACGTGCTCATTTCAATTCAACTAAGTCAATCGATGTTTTTAGAAAAAGCTTCAAATTTGTAACTTGATTCTTTAAAGCGAAGTTTTTCTGTTCTTAGTAAATTGAAAGTTAAAATGCCAAAGATGCATGAATGAAATATGAATGCAAAAATGCATGAATATTAAAATTATGCCAATGAAGCATACATTTGAGTATATGGAGCAAGTAAAAGATGTGTCGTGATATCCCACTCCGCTAACCACGAGGTGGGGGTTCAAACTAAGACATCTTTACTTCTAGGGATTTGGTGTGTTGTGATATCTCACCAGGAAGCGAGGTCTAGGTGAGGGTTCAAACTAAGACACCTATCCTTAGCCATATTAGGAAGAAGGTGTTGATGTGATTTCCCACTACGCTAGCAACGGGGTGGGTTTTCAAACTAAGAACACCGGTCGTTGGTTGTGATATCCTACTAGGGAGCGAGGCCTAGGTAGGTGTTCAAACTAAGCAACGCATTCCTAGCTTTAAGAACTTATGATTATGATGATAAAGATGTTGCAAAAAGTTCTACAGTTAAAATTTCATTCTTTAAAATCAAGTTACAAGGTCCTAATAAGTTGTTGCTTTGAGTCATGATTCATCTTGAATTATGACTATGGAAATAAGTTGATCTATGGTTGAGTTGAAATGAGTACACACATTTAAATCATATATCCATGTTGGGAGTTAAAAGTTCACAAGTCATAAGTATGAGTGCTTAACATTTAGACTTATATTGACAAATGATCTTGTTTAATTGCTTGGTTTGGATCTAGTGAAAAATCGGGGACGATGAATTTATCCGTCAGGACATCCGTAGATTATTCTATGGGCGCTTCTCATTCTATGATCCCAATGTTGATAAAATAAAGGAAGTCAAACAGGTAGTTAAGAAAAGAAAAAGAAAGAAACCCAAAAATATTAGGGAAATTAGTATATGAACTAAAAAATGGGAAAAAATGGGACTTACGTCGAAGCTTTTGATTCTTTAGTTCCTTGACGAACACTTGCTCAAAGGAAATAAAGCTGCCAATTTTAGAAAAGTCTCTTTCAAGTTATTAGTCTAGGGGGAGTGAGATTCTTTAGTTTTTCGTAAATGGCTTACTTCAAGCATTGCGTGAGACACGCAATACCTTAGTATGGGGGATTTTGTATGTTGCTTAATTACACATACCTTTTGTCCTTTAAGAAACGAGCTAAAATAACCTAAAACGACATTAAAATGCCAAATAAAGCTTTGGTTTTTGCTAATTGTATTGTGCAGGAACGATAACTAAGAAAAGGATAAAAAACAAAAGCCAAACGACAAAAACCGAACTCGGAATCGAAAGACAGTGAAAGCACCAAGCCAAATCGACAGAGCCGGAAAGTCAATCCAGTCAAAAATCAACTGGTCAAAAGTCAAAGTCAACCCCGAGGCATAAAGTCAAAGAATATAAGTTTTAAGTGGACTGAAATTGTAAATCCCCTAAACTTGGAATTTTAAAAGATAAAAAGAAAAATAAAGACAATGCTGATTTTTTTTTTTTTTTTTTTGCAAATTACTCAAAGTTAACCAGTGGTGGGGGGCAAATAGCCAATTCCCCAACTTGTAACACATAAGGACGTTTGCGCAAGTAGTCTTATAACTTTTGTGGGACTAATCTGCCAGTCCCCAAAGTTTATTTTAAACCACAAAGGACGAAAATTGCAAGAAGTACCCATATATCCCTCAAGGACCAACCTTGGCCAAACGGTAAACTTGGTGCCCTGTCACCTCCTTTTATAACAGCTTTCTTTTTCCCGCCATTTTTTGAACACAAACCAACTAATGGGTTAACACCGATCCCCTTACTTTTCCCTGCAACCCTTCAACCCCATGGACAAACCCTTCCCCCCCCCACTCAACTAAAACCCTAATCCAATTGGTAAATCCCACAAATCCCCAAGGCTTGTTTCGACGGTCACGGATTTTAGTTTTTTAGGTTTTTTGCTCTCACCAAACTAACACAACAAACAAGCTTCCCAGCTTATAAAAGAAGAAGAAGGTTTAGAAGTAAAAAAAAAAGTAGTTAGTTAGTTTTAATTTTCAGTTTGTATTTTCTTAAATATTAAGCATTTTCTTTTCAAAATTTATAGCGAATACAAGCTTTAATCTCTTTACTTTCCTTATTTCAACTTGTACTTCATCATTTGAGTATAACAATTCAGTTTACAAGTTTCCTTGAACTTTGTTTTCAATTTCAATTCGAATTTACTCAATAAGCTCTAAATAAGCTCTTTAGAGCTTATTACTGTTCATAACTCACATTTAGTTCAAAATAATTTTAAGAAAAGTCAATTCACTTCAATCTAATCATTTACATCCAATACAATATTACTTGATTGTTTTTGTAGAGTTCACTTATGAAGCAACAAGAAGAAATAAGCTCAAAATAAGATAGATAAGCTAGCTTATTGAGGTTTAGAGGCTTTGAAAGCCATTAGGAACATTTAAGCTTCAACTCTTGGATAGCTTAAATGTGAAGATTCTTCAATTCCAGGTTTTATCTAGTATATCTCATTTTAGCATAAAGTTAGCTTATTCAATGAGCTTATTTCTTTGCTTTTATTTATGCTTAATTGCTTTTAGCATTGTTTAGTTAGATTGTAAAGCAAAAGTATGATATTGTCTAGTTTAGTCATAGAAATCTTAATTAGTTAAATCTGTCATATATATTGATTATAATTACTAGAGATAAAGTAGCTTTATCCTTTAATAAGGCAAGAACTTTAAGTGCTTACAAGCTTAATAAGGACACAGAATTAGTGTGAGTAGATAAAATGTTTTAGCTGTTTTAGTTTTTAAATCAGTTTTTAAGCTCATTTCAGTTTGGACAGTTAGACAAAGGGGTGTTTGGCATAAGCCTTAAAACGGGTCAAAATAGCTTTGGCATGGGTTGAGACCACTTAGTTACTTTGAGCTTAAGTTTTAAGCTTGCCTTAAGCTGTTTTACAAGTTCTTTTAGTTTGAAAATTGTTTTCAAAATTTTATAACCTCTCTTTGTTAACTGTGACTTTTAGAAAACTCCACAAGTGCTTATTTAGTTAAGCACTTGTGGTTTGAGTTTAAGTGTTCAAAAAAAGTTTGTTTTGTGAGTGTTAAAAAGCTGTGACAACCACCCTTTGGTCTTTTGACTTTGTAGTCAAAAATCACCAATCCTTTTCAATAGCAGTTTTTAAAGAATATCAAAGGATCCCTTTTACTTAACAAATTCAGCAAGTTTTTGTAGTTTTTAAAAGCTAAAGATTGGTGCACAAGTCCCTTTCATAGGGCACTTCACGTCTGTTTTAGCTTATTTGTGAGGTTTTTAGAGCTTATTTGACACTTTTTTCCCACAAGCTGTCAAATAAGCCCTTTGAATTAGCTTAAAGCTCCCCTGTTGCAAAGGGGAGACTTTAGGCTTATTTTCATAGCCATTAAGAGACTTATGCCCAACCTCTTGGCATATTCAAGAGCTTTATAAGCACTAGAATAAGCTTGTTTAATTTCGATTTTGCAAAGCTCAAATCTAGCTTATTGTCCAAATGATTAGTCAAATTTTAGTTTAAGTTTATTCTTAGTTTTTTGTAAAAAAAAGAAGCTGTATTTTCTAGCCTAATACTGTTTGATAAAAGTAGAAAAGTTTCATTTGTTAAAAGTTGTGTTAGTAAAGCTTCATTAGTAACTATTCATGTTTTTAGTTTTTCTATTTCTCAATTTATTAAAAACCCAAAAAAAGCCAAGTCCGGCGAGGTCTATTTTGTACTTTTTCCATTAGTTCAAGGGGTAACCGTTGCATTGTAGGGTAAATTCTTCATAATTTGCCCTTGCATCCCTTTAGATTAGTTTTTCTTTCTTACACTTTTCTACCTAGACTAGGAAAAATAAAAAAGGGGGAAAGACAACTCCGGGTGACATGAACTCGAACCCGAGACCTCTCGATACATCCCCCTTTTAACACCACTCTTACCACTGCGCCCTTGGGTCTTTTTCGTTAAAGACTCAAGGGGTTTGGTATTTATGTATGTTTTTGGCTTATAAGCTTATATAAGCTGTTTGGCTTATTTACGGGCTTATTGCTTAAGCTGACTTTTGTTTCTTATTTTTCCTAGGATTGTCATAGTGTCTAGTATTTTTTGTAAATTTTTCAGAATTTTTCGTAATCGTTTAATATTTTTTATAATTTAATTTCGTTAAAAGTTTATTTAATTCATAAAAAATACAAAAATTATCAAAAAAAATATTTTGCTTTTTTAGAAAATTTTCTTTTGTCATCTAGTTTGTAGGAAAAATATAAAATTTATCGTAGGGTCATTTTTACAACTTTTTATCTTTTAAAGAACGGGTCCGGGTACGGGAATTTGCTTTGACTCGTTTTCGGGTCAAACGAACTCCGTTTTCGGTCTAGTCTTTTTCATTCTTCGTTATTTGATCCCTAGAGATAGTTATAAGTGAAATATTTTTTCGTAGGGTTATTTTTAAAAGATTTAGGTTTTCCACCCTTTTGTTCGGATTTTCGGGCCTCTCGTTTTCCCTAGTTTATATTTCACATAATTTCTAGGTTTTTTAATAAACATTTAGTTCGTTATTATCTAATTTGGACTTTCAACTATTCCCCAAATTAATCCCTTCCTCAAACTCAATTCTTTGATTGTTATCGATTTTTCCATTCCAAGCCATCGTTGGGATAGAACACCCGTGAACATTCTATACTACTTCCTCGTATCATGCTCATTTTGATTTTTAGACTTATATTATTATAATAAATATATATATATAATATTATATATATATATATTATATTTTATTAAATATTATATAAATTTTACAGTGTAAATTTCACCGATCACTTGCCTAAGTTGGAATATATGTCAAGATCAACATTGTTCGTCTTATGAAATGATAAAGCAAAAAGACGTTTCATTCAAGACAAAAGCGTTCCAAGTTCCAAGGAAGCTAAACATGCTTCAACATGGACTTGTGATGTTCCAAAGCGGGTTGCAAAGCATAAATGGGAAGAAATATATTCTGGGTGATTGTTGATGAGTATTCAAGAACACTTGGAACTCTTTTTTCCTACGATCCAAGGAAGAAACACCAAAGTTCTCGAAAGACTTTCTCACACATAAGATAGATGATTCAATGGCAATCTCAAGCTCAAGTTATTATGTCCGTACTGACTAAGTCAGCCTAGTTCTTGAACAGAGATATTCCATATATTTCAAAGAAAAGAAGCATTGAAACATCAGACTTCCACTCCTCAACACTTAAACAGAATGACGATGTGAAAGACGGAACCTCGCACTCTTGTTGATTGCTAACAATGCTCCTCATCTACCTGAATCTTCTATTATCATTTGGGCTGAAGCAGTGCAACCGAATGCTAATACGTCAAAACTAATCAATCTCATATCGTCTCATGGAAAAATGGCCGTATCACATCATTAATGACTAGAAACCTCAATACAACATCTTTCACATCTTTGAGCATTGCATTTGCTACATAACTAGAGATGTAAAATTTGGATAAGATGAAAGAAAAAGGGGATCCAAGTGTCATGGTGGGATATTCGACTCAGTCGAAGGGACTCGTGTTTACAACAAGAGACAAACACACGATTAATATTTGATTCCATTCATATCAAGTTTGATGAAATCCCAGAAAGATGTCTGATCACAACAGTTCAGACCCTCGCACCACAACGATAAGAGATGTCTGAAAATGTCTCTTCAGGCCTCGTTCCTCAAGGACAAAAGGCGTCAGATTATGACAACTCTGACCCCGTGCCCCCAAGACAACTTGTTGTGCTAACAGTATATAAGACATATACATCACAACAAGGTTGGAAAGTTTCTTCACTCCCTTATACATGAAGAATTTACAAACCAAGCACATCGGACATGGCTGAGACAACAACAATGATCAAGCACCGAATGCATCGTTTCAAGAAGATGAATTTATCAATCCTTTTTGTACTCGAGTATAAGAAACTGGTGAGTCTTCCTCACACAACATTGATAATATACCGATGTGAATTCATTCCAAAAAACTACAAAAGTCATGATTACCGATGGACCCAGAGATCATCATTAAACAAGTTCAAGGAAATCCCACCATGCAGTTCAAACAAACGGCAGCTTGCCACAGAACCAGAAATGCGTATGTTCGCACTCACGAAGAGTATAGTTGAACCAAAAGACCATTTAAGGAGCAATGGCTGATTCTGAGGGATCAAAGCAATGCAGGATGAACTAATCATCAGATTCGACAGACTAAAAGGTCTGGGAACTAGTCGACAAAACCATTTGGCAAGATGATTATAAAGCTAAAAGTGTGTTAATGGCAAACAAAAAGGATAAAGATCAGACTGTAATTTCGCATAACAAAGCATGACTTTGTAGTCGAAAGTTATGCTCATGAAGAGGAATGATTCGAAGATCCATTTGCACCGGTTGCGTCGCTTGAACCGTTCGGTTTTTTGTTTCGCCCCAGCAGACATAAATATACAAGTCTTTTTTTCCAATCTATCAGATGGACGAAAAAATAGAATTTCTTAATGATCACCATGAAGGAGGAGGTTTAAGGTTGCACAGCCGTAAGTGGTTCGTTGATCCATATCATCCATAAAAATTATACCTACTCAGGAAAAGCTTTGTATGGATAAAGCAAAGCTCCAAAGAGCCTGGTATGAATAACTTTCCAACTTCCTGATGTTCCCTAAAGGTTTTACTAAAGGTACAATAGACCCAACCTTATTCACGATAAGAAATACGGGGAGGATATTCTACTTGTGCAGATTTTACGTTGAGACATAATTTTTGGTTCTACAACCCTAAATATTCAAAAAGAATTTGAAAAGTTAATGCACAGTAGATTTGAAATGTCCTTAATGGGGAGATGAAATTCTTTTAGGACTACAAATCCACTAGTCCCCAAAGGTATTTTTATTCAATCAGTCCAATTACGCTTTAGAAATTCTAAAAAGCATAAATAGTGACAAATTTGAGAATTGACACTCCATTAGTACACCAATGGCTACAAAAACCCAAACTAGATGTAGATTTGAGTGGATAACCCTTAGACCAATCTGATTACTGAAGTAAAAATTAGGTCACTCATGTACATAACATCAGTAGACCAACTTAGTGCAAGCATATTCTATTGTGCACGTTATCAAGCACGACAACTCAAAAGCAACTCAATGAGGTTAAAAAGAATCTTTTTAAATATCCTAAAGGGTACCATGTAACAAGGAACCTCCGGTATCCAAAGGATCTGGCTTTAACTAACAGCATTTTAGACCTGATCATAGCCCGATGCAATGATACTTTGCAAAAGCACTTCTGGATGGATACAGTTCCTTGGTGATAAGCTAGTAAGTTAATGTTCATAGAAACAAAACTGCACTGCAATGTATTCAGCAAGGCAGAGTTACATAGCGTTATTTCAACTGTGCTCAGTAATGTGTGCTGAGGACACAACTTAAAGATTATGGCTTCAACTATAACAAAATACCATTGTATTGCGACTCTTAGTCTGCCATAGCAATCTGATGCAACCCCGTGCAACATTCGCAAACAAGCAACATCCATACTCGTATCATTTCATAAAGAACCGGTATGAAAATGTGGAATAATTGAATTAATTGTCAGAACAGACTACCCAATTACTGACCATGATTACGAAAGCCCTTCCCAAGGATCCGGTTTAAGTATATTGTCAGAAGGAATTGGTAAGAGATGTTTGACTCCAGACCAGCTGAGGGGGATGGGCGGGGGTTGGAGGTTCTGACAAATGAGACTAACTGCTTGATATCATCAAAAACCATCACCATGTAAATAATTATATGAAAAAATCAAAAATATAAAACTCCACCAGGCAGAATCGCCACCATCCTAAAAACGCACAAAAAAATCCAACAATATTATCTCTCTCTCCTCTCACCTCTTCCTCGCTACTATATCGACATGCTCATGGAATCGATAACATTTTACCGAGCTTTTAGAAATGTCGATAAAACATAGACACCGTTGACTTGTTAGTAGTACCTGAAGAACTTATGCTCTAACCCCCACGAAACCCCCCCCATGACCAAAACTCCAATATCCCACCAAGCATTCAAAACATATCAACCCACAGACCACACCCCCAGCCAAAAGATAACCAAAAACCCTTCCGTAACACACAACACCACTATACCCATACCCTCTCCCCTTCACGCCCCCTAACACTTACTTAATTCTCACAACATACCCCTCCCCAACCCACCCAAAAAAACAAAACACTTACCCTCCCACGGCAGCTATACCTAAACCACCCCGAATCGCAAACTATATAATTGAAACCCTTGACCGTATTAGAAGAGAAGTCCTCTAACATCTGGATTTTTACCAAAAGAAGTAGGAACATGATTTATCAATAATTTCACCATGACCAATTGCCTAATCATTCAAAAATGATTGTTCAACACTCCAACCCTCACACTGTTTTCAAAGACAATCATTTTTCAATTGGTCCTATTTTTGATGGGGAGTTTTTCAAAAACAAATTTCTAAATCAATTCAAGGATACATCAACACCGAGAATTCATTATGTATTTAATAACATTGTATCAAAAATTCCAAACCAATCATGTCTGATAAATATTTTCTCCCCACAAATTTTCAAGACATAATAATTCATCACAAGGTATTTCAAAACACAAACCCTATAAAAGGTTTGTTTAATATTTAAAATAAAGTAGAAAATGTATTAAAAAATATGATCTATTCGACTCAATGTGGTGAACGTAAGAAAAAGGTTTTATGTTGATGATCAAGAAAAGGTTTTATGGTTCGATCTTATACCCAACAACATCTTAATTTCACGACGATTCTGAAGTCATAAGGTGGTTAGGTTAGGAATCAATCCTATGATCCAACCAGAACCGGAGGATCTACCCAAGGATAATCCAAAGTTAGAAATAGCAGTCCTTAGGTATGATTGGAGATGAATGTATATGGGAATAATGCCGACTAAGATTGAGCTAACACTGGAACAATCACAACAAGGTGTTAGTAATGACGTCTTGGTAAGCATTGAAGGCGTTGAAGAATTAAAAAGAAATGTATGGATAAAAGGGTGTAAAGAAAGAAGCCCTCCACACAACTTAGGCAGAAACCGGGTCAATACATAATCTATCAGAATCACAAGATGATTGTTGGTATTGAAAACGACATCATGGACCCAGTGATGCAATGCACAACCCTTCCCAGCCATTCGGGTTTCTCTCAACAGAAACTTGTCTCATTTGTCACAGAGATACACAAGTTATCTATTGACATCTCACTCCGAGATCGTTGATATTGAACAGGTGGCAATCTGCTCCAGCCTCCGAGTACTAAAACCAAAATGCACTAATCGAGTCTAGAGCCAAGAGATCAATCTAAATCTCGTCAGGACACATTCCATTTCAAACACTTGTTGAACATCATTAAGTTCACAAGCTGTTAACAAGAGTCCTACGCAATATCCTTGTGATATTTTCCAGAACATCCGAGTGATACTATAAGTATTCACAATGAAGATGGAAATCCTGCTTGAGTCAGCATCAAACAAGCTCTTGGTAGGTGACTTGCGAGATTCTATATGAATCAAACTTATGACAACTGGATATCGATTTGGTCCAGTAAATGAATTGACGGTTGATGAATTTTGATAAAAGCTTAAAACTCCCGATGTGTTACAAAAACGCTTTTACAAGTAATACGTCGATTGATTTTCAAATCAATTTTCTCGATTATCACTAACGTAAACCTGCAGGTTAAAACGGTGGTGACGGTATCCCAATCAACCAAAGTCGATTCATTACCACATGTTCATGCTCATTCTACAAAGACAATCTATCATGAAAGCTCAAGATTTAAAGACAAAGACTTCCGCTAACTCTGATTTGAAGCTTTCAAGATGAGGCATAGTATGAGAATGTTGGCCAAAGACACAAGATCGCAAGATGGCATAGACGTTAAAGACAATGTCAAAGGCTCAAAAGTAAAGATCGCAAAGCATGAAGGAACAAGCCTACAACAAAGAACAAAGAGAAAGACCAAGACCACATGAGCTTAACGACAAAAGCAATCTCATTGATCTCATGAAGGAGTGTCATCAATGAACTCACTTCGGGGGAGATTGTTAGCCTCAAAATATTGAGTCAAACATGAAGTTCGTCCATTATGTATGTTAGTCTCGGTCAATCAATTAGTTAATGTTGTAATAGGAAAGTATCAGGAATCAGGCTCGATAGTTAATCTAATATTGTATATGTTTCGGGTTTAATCCCAAGCAAAACCGAGCTCGGGTCATAGTCAAATATCCCGAACGTCACTTAATGTGTCGGGGTATATAAGTAGCTTTTCTACCTAGGAAAAGTAAGTGGATTTCATTTTATAATATTTCATTTTTCTCTTTTCTCTTTTCTCTCTAACCTCTCTCTTGTTTCTCTCTCTAGAAATCTTCCCACTTTCTCTTTTCTTCTTCGATTCGGTATATGTTATGAAGTGATAATCGGGATCCTACATTACTTACTACTAATTTTTACTTAGACTATTTGTATATTCAAATAGGGGAGATTGTTAGGGTCAGTTGCTGAGCCCTTCAGTCTCTCAGTAGATTTAAACATAAAATCGCCTAAGTATAAACAAGCTGAAGGCAGTTCAGCTTGTGTCGCTGAAGAAAAACTTCATCCTTAGTTCTTCAGGTACTTTCAGTTTAAGTTGCGAAACAGAAACTGAAAAAGGCCTTAGTAAGAGCATCACTTCTACAACGAATCGAGCTTTATGCCATTTATTTTATTGTAAGTCAGAGTAAGAAGAAGCCGTTATGCTCACTTACTACTGATAAAACTTAGGCTATTTTTCTATCCAAATAGGGGGAGATTGTTGGGCCAATTTAGTGCCTAATTGTTCCATGTACAGGATTTGTATGAAAAATATCCTAAGTACAAAAACAAGTCGATGAACATAAATATGTTCAACGAGTCATCCTCATGAAGTCCTTCAGAGTCTAAAGAAAAGACTCGGCACAACCTGAGGCGGTTCTTAGAGAGCGAAGAAAGGAACAAGATCAGGATGATGGAGTTAGTCAGTGTTAACAAATAACTTACTAACTCCCTGAAGACTAACTATCTTTGAAAGAAAACAACATGAAGACTAACAACTAAAAACAAAGGAATACAAAAGTACAAGAGTTGCTAAAAAGCAAATAGTTAATATAACTATTTTCTTTTGTCCTTTGATGGAAAGTGTACTTTAGCTTAGAAATACACATGGGTGCACATGGGTTTACTTTACTAAAGCTTCTAAGAGAAGCTTTACTTTTTGCATTATAAGTAGCATGTTGTAAAACATAGATAGTATCCATTCCTAAACAAACACAAAATACAAAATGTATTACTTTCTAGGTTTGATCCTCTCCTAGAACACACTAAGCCAAGATGATTGTGGTTCATATTAGGAGAGTTTATTTGTCACTCAATCTTGATTGTTGTTCCGCCAACAACCGGGTATGTGACAATCCGTCAATTTTAGGTCGTTATTTTATTTTCGAGTATTAATTATAATATTCATTTTTATGTTGAAATATGAACTCACGGCTAACCGGGAGAATTAGGGCTTACATTTGTAATTTACGCGACGTTTACAAAGAACCGGCGAATCCTAAGTTAAGCATCGACGTTTATATTTTCAAAATGCCGTAGTTATAATTTTGTTGCATTCGTTTTTATTTTTCGTATTACGTGCATTTTTCGTACTTTACGTAAAATCTTTACGAGCAATGTTTATAATTATTATTCGTCTTGTACCGTACGTAATTTAAAATTTTCAGAAAAGTATCCCGATTTTCGTAGAACTATTTTTATCTTGTTCGTTTTTACTTCGTGGTTTCGCCTTAACTTTTGTTTTATTTTACGTTGGTACCTGTTAGCCTCAAAACTACCTACCTATCTTAAAATTTATACCATAAACTCAAAAATTACTATTAATAAAACTTGAAATGTGGTAAAGACACCACATTTGTGGCGTGTCAACTTGAGGACAAGTGTCTAAGACACTTGTCTTAGGCCATTGCATGTAAAGATTATTTAAAAAGGGCCATCTTTACTCACTTCTCTCATAACTTGATAAAAAAAATTCACACCTCTCTTGTCTCCTCTCTTTGTTGCCGTGAACCACCACCAAGAACACCAATATTATCAATTTTCTACAATCACAAATCTTACTAGTTAAACCTTAACCCTTGTAATCCATTTCCTAATATTTAAAACCCATCAAAAACCATCATATAACCACATTTGGGGCTGAAGTTATACATGTTTTAATGGGTTAAAATGAAGATAAAAATGGTGCAGAAGAATGGTTAGGAGTTGTTTTGAAGCTAGGGTTTCATTGTTTTGATCATTGTATCATCATCACCATCTTTTGTTGGGTATAATCCTCACTTGTACTTGTTGTATTTATATTTTTTATTTCATTTTTGTGTATGTACATGTATTGTAAATGATGATCAAGAAATAAAATGATACATACATGTATAGATCTAGGTAAGAAATGACTAAATCAATTATTAAAACTTGCTAGAAATCATTAAAAATTTAAGGCTGTTGTTAACAGCAAATTCTGGATTTTTGGGTTGGTTTAATGGTTGATTTGATTTACCTAGGTTGTATATAATTCATTTATGAACACATGGCTAATTGGATACTCAATGGAAAGTAAAAATTGAATGAATTATGACCATTTTACCAAAAGACATCAGTTCTGACCTTACTGTAAAAACGTGTTAAAAAGTGATATTTGTGGACTGAGTTGACTAAAAGGTAAGACTATGGGTTGTAGCTAAACTTATGAAGAATTAGAATCAATTGGATAGTCACCCAATTCATTGTGGTTTGTAAATGACATCAAAAATGGTGAACCTAAAATTTCTGTCAGTTTTATCAACTTGACTATTGTGTAATAATTGGACCTTAAGTATATATATACTTAAAATAAGTATAAAAATGATTTATAATCTGTAATGTACATTTAAAAATGAAACTAAGGATATAAATTTTATAAGTATATCATTTACGGTTTGAGAGATACGACTATTTTTGTAAACATAAACATATAAATTTTTTTACGTCTATATCAATACTAAAAATTGTAAAGCGTTTTTGCGACTAAAACCCGAGGTGGTAGGACCCACTTTTGGGAGTTTTTGTATGATAAACCTACTGATAATAAACTTAACCCGACATCGAGAACCCGAAAATTTACTATAAACTCATAAACAAGCTTAAAATGGACTATATGACCATATTGGGCCATTAGGCCCAATGTATATAAATGGACCTATTGGACTTAACTTTGGACCCAACCCACTTGGGCCCAATTAATGGGTTAAGATCTGGTCTTGGACTTATGAAATGGACTAAATTACTTAATGGACTCATAAATGGGCCTATTGGGCCTTTGGACTAAAATTGGGTAACAACTAGTGAAAAATGGGCTAAATTAGTACATGTTAAACACATAGAAGACTATGAGAATAAAACTTGGGGAATTATAAATTGTTGATCATCATATAAGATACATGTATATATACATATTTAAATTTGTGAATTTTATTTTATCGACTATAAACCTAAGACCGCTAATAATCGTATAGGTTTCGGTTGATCGACGCGCGTACGCCGAAGTACTAATTGTCCGACGTTCTCTACCCTTGTCACCAAGTGAGTTCATAGCCTCGCATTTTTACACTTTAATTGTTTTATAAACCCGCGAGGGAGATAACATGCTTGTTATTTAAAATAGAACACAAGGGAGATTGTATGCTAGTTGCCTGGATTATTATAAGTTAGCTTAACTCGCTAGATAAAAGACCCGCGGAAATCATGAATTGTTAATTCCCGGTAGATGGCATACGCTTATACATGGAATAGTACTATTTGGAGGCTGCCACCTCCAATCCGTGACGACTGGCTATCGTTAAGTGTTGGGAATATGAAACAACGGATGCGTTGTATAGAGAATAATATGCACTCATAGCGAGGGTGTGTAGTGGGCATACCTTGTTGGGAACCCCAATATAATTAGATGGTAATGTTCAATGTCATGAGGCTTATAAATAATCCCCCGATATAACTTTGTTTGGCCACGACGTTATATCCAGTTGAATATTGAGAAATGATACTTGTGTTCGGAGATTAGATGTTGGGAACCCCAACATATTTTTATGGATTTTATATATAAACTCAATGGATTCACTCAACATTATTGTTGACTTTTAGCATGTTTTATCTCAGGTCCTTGAAGGTAATTCGGCGATGGAGATTTTGGTTGTCGCTTATGGAAACCTAAATGTTTTGAAGGCCCATTAAATAAAAGTCATTCGAAGATGATTTGCAAAAATGTTGTATGAATTATGAAACAATTTGGGACCTATGATGTAAACTTTTATTTCGAATGAATGTATTTAAAAACGTCTCTTTTCGAGTCGTTTTCTATGCTTGAGTTGTTATATTATGACGTAGCACCCCAAATGACCCTTTCGCTGATATCGATTAAAATGGGGGTGTTACAGACTTCTTGTCAGAAGCACCGGTAGGAACACCCATAGAGGAATTCTTTCGATTGCCTGCCAGGCGGCCGAACAAGGATGATATGGAAAGGTAGACCCTCTTTACCGATGGGGCATCGAACAGTAAAGGATCTGGGGCTGGTTTAGTCCTTATCAGCCCTAGCGGTGTAGAATTCACCTACGCCCTCCGGTTGAACTTCGCCAGCACAAGTAACGAGGCATAATACGAGGCCCTACTAATAGGGATCCGCATGGTAAGAAAGATGAGGGTTCGAAACATAGATGTAAATGTAGACTCGAAGCTGGTAGCGAATCAGATCAACGGAAGTTACGTGGCAAGCAGCACTAGCATGATTAAATATCTGGCCACAACAAAAGAATGTATAGCCGGGTTCGAAACCTTCGCCATCCAAAACATACCCAGAAAACTTAAACCAAAAGGCAGACATTCTGAGCAAGCTGGCCACCCATGCATTTGACCACCTCACGAAGATGGTCCTGGTAGAGGTATTAGCGGAACGATCAACTAACCAGAAGGAAGTGGGGGCCATCGTGGAAGAAGAAGAAGAAGACAACTGGATGACGCCCATCATACGTTGCTTGGCAGATGGTGTGTGGCCGATAGACAAAGACGAAAGAAGAGCACTTAGAATGAAAATCAATCAGTACGTCCTTGAAGAGGGCGTGCTCTTCAAAAAAGGGTATTTGGTCCCCATGTTAAGATGTGTGGGCCCTTTACAGGCTAATTACGTCATCCGGGAGATCCACATGGGATCATGCGGAATGCACATTGGTGCAAGGTCCGTGGTCGCTAAAGCCATAAGACAGGGATATTATTGGCCAACTATGCACAGGGACGCTAGAAATGTGACACAAAAGTGTGACTCATGTCAGGTACATGCTCCGGTACCGAGACATCCCAAAACGTTAATGACTTCAATCATGGCTCCGTGGTCGTTTTACCAATGGGGAATGGACATCCTCGGGCCCTTACCGCAAGCCTCCAGAAAATTGAAATTTGTCATCGTAGCCATCGATTACTTCACAAAATGGATCGAAGCAAAACCGTTAGTCAGTATCACTGGAAAAGATGTAAAAAAGTTTGTGTGGGAGAACATTGTATGCCGGTTTGGGCTTCCTCGGATAATAGTCACGGATAACGGAACCCAGTTTGTCAATAACCCATTCAAGGGCTGGTGCGAGAGCCTAAATATTAAGCAGATGAATACGGCGGTGACTCATCCGCAGGCAAACGGTCTGGTAGAAAGGGCTAACAAGAGTTTAATGGAGGGAATCAAAGCCAGCTTAGGAAGAGAGAGGGCAGGATGGGTCGAAGAGTTACCTAACGTACTTTGGGCCCACCGTACCTCCTTAAAACAAAGTAACGGCGAAACGCCCTTCAGCCTCACATATGGAAGTGAAGCTGTGATACCAGCGGAAATAGGGATGCCCACGCACCGACCCATGATGATCAGGGAAGATGAGAATGAGGATGAGTTACGCCTAAACATAGATCTCCTACAGGAAAGAAGAGAAGCAGCAGCAATAAGAGAAGCCAAGTATAATACCAAAATGGAGCAGTATTATAATCAAAAGGTGAGACCAACGTCATTCAAGTCGGACGAATATGTGTTCCGAAGGAATGAAGCCAACAGAGTGGAGGACCAAGGCAAGCTGAGTCCGAAGTGGGACGGACCCTATAGGGTGACAGAAGCATACCAGAATGGCTCCTATAAGTTGCAAACAATGGAAGGAAAGGAGGTGCCTCGGACCTGGCACGCCATCAACCTTAGGAAGTGCTACGTATAGGAGTTATTGTGTTTAGAATTCCGATGACCAGACGAATGATCAATGTAATAGTGGTTGTTATTTTTAACGAAGATTCCCTCCCATGTTAAGGAGAGGAATAATTTTCCTAAAAAACGCGAAAAGTAGATATAATAAATTTGTGGCTCCGGTAGGGATTAGCTACCCCGAACCGATTCAAGTAACCAATATCTACGCTACTTTTATCCTGGCAAGTGCTTTTACACTCCGGATGAGTCCAAGAACCAATGGCCAAGTGACACACATTACCCGGAACGCAAGACGTTCCGGATGAGTCCAAGAGCCAATGGCCAAGTGACGCACATTACCCGGAACGCAAGACGCTCCGGATGAGTCCAAGAGCCAATGGCCAAGTGACGGACATTACCCGGAACGCAAGACGTTCCGGATGAGTCCAAGAGCCAATAGCCAAGTAATGCACAATACCCGGAACGCAAGACATTTCGGATGAGTCCGAGAGCCAATGGCCAAGCAACGCACAAGAACATACATATGTACAAATAGTAAGGACACAAAGAAAAACAAGTTAGCCACTAAATCCATTACCATCAGCCGAAGCAAAGTTACCAAAAGGGGACAAGTGTACGATGCGCTTCCGTACAAACCACGAACTTCGCATAGTTTAATGACATGTACATTACAAACCACAAAAAGAGGGGGACAAGCCTCCCGATAAACTACTGTATATCCGCAGCATTGCCACTAAGGGTGGGTCCCGTACCTTCCGGCCACATATTCTGTAGGTCCCCCAAAGGAAGCCGGAAGGACTCAGCCAGCTTCTCCATATACGGATAACTCTTGCTAAAAAGAGAGTCAAACTCAGACATAAAAGTGGTCTTGCAGGCGGGGTCATAATCAGCAACAGTGGCCAGAAATGCCTCAGACTCCTCCTCGGAGCAGGCTGCCTTCACACCCTCCGACCACCCAGCGGCAATAGCCAAATTGAAAACGTTAGACAGTCTTTTCTTATACTCATCGCTGGATAGAAGCCTCTAAAAGACGGTGGGAAGCAGCTGGCGAACGTAGTTAAGCCTAACAATTTCCGCATGACTCAAGTCCACAGTCAAGCGCTCCAGGCCACCTTTCAGCGTGCTAACAGCACCTCCGGCCTCGGTCAAAGAGGATGTTTTGGAAGCAAGATCCGCTTCCAACTGCTTGATGCGCTCTTCCCTCTCTCGGTCCTTATCTAAAAGGGCATCCCTCTCCTTCTCCATAGCAGCAAGTTTTTCGGTAAGATCTGCCTCCTTTCCGACACAGCCCAGATGCACCTGCTGAAGCGCTTTATGATCTTCGGATAATTGATTTCGGCTTCGGATGGTTTCCAACAACTGATTCTGTGTCTCGATCAACCTATCGAAAACACCTTGACAAGACCGGTGAGACTCATACAGTTCCCCGTAATCCTCATTTAATGCTTCATACCGCCGCAAGATGTCGATCTGAGCCAGGGCTCCGCGGCCGAGTTCAAACCACGAACGTTGAAGAGCCTGGTAATCACTCAGTCAGTTCTGTTGGTCTCTGACGGCGGGAGTGGCCAAATTGATCATCATGTCCCGGCAAGACTCAACGTCATTCAAAATGGACTGAGCAGTCAAGTTCCAGGCCGGGACAAAAGGCACAGGAAGGTCCGTGTCGCCCCAAAGGGAGCTACCTGCAACCAAGAAAATGGTCACGGGTCAGATCCAAGTCAACAGAAGGAGGCACGCAATATGAAATAACTTGATAAAGGAAGAAACGAACCGATACCGCTCCCTCCAGGATTACGCCTAGGGAAGGCGTAAAGATGTGAACCACCGGAAGAAGAGCTGACCCGACCTAAAGCAAAAGAAGATTATATGAACTGTAGTAAAGAGAAGAAGGAGGAAGAGTAGTAAAAACACTTACCAGTAGACCCAGAGGCATGTGTATGAACCGTCTCATCCCTCGCTGCATATGCATCCTCATCAGGATTGGAGTGTTAAGAACGGGGGGAGTGCTCGTAAAGAGGAGAGTGGACTTCGGTAGTGTTTTCTACATTGTCAAGATGGTGCTCTATATCATCCTCCGTTCGAATGACAGACTCTAGAATCAAACCACCCCCTCCGGTGGTGAGTTAAGCTTCATTAGGAATAATAGTGTTGAGGGGCGAAGCAGAATGATGAGTACCGGAGCCACTGCGGTTGGATCCATCTACCTCAGAGTCTGACAGGGCAAAGGACAGGGGGGTTATTCTTCTTCGTTCGTTGGGAAGTGCCTTCGGTGACAGCTCTTTTCCCAGCTGCTCTATCCTTAGCCACTTGGGCTTTCCTCTTCGCCGCGAGGACCCTCTCATTCTTATATTCAACAACCTTTTGATGGTCAGACTTCTCGGGGATCTAAGTCCCGGAAGGCAAGGGCGGAGTAGTATGCTGAGGAATAGCCTCGTTGGCGGCAAGAGTCGTTCCCTTGCCAACACAAACACCTCCGGCCATCGGGAACTTGAGAAACAGAGACATACTGGTAGCAACTGCAAAAGAAAGAGCAAAGCAGGATTAGAACGAAACACAATGGTTGAATAACATGCACGAATAATAATAGTACAATAATGTTACCCGTCCCGTCACCATCTTTAAATACCGGATGGTGCCCCACATGCTTCCATATGGTCGTAAGACTAACCGCGTACAGCATAGCCGGATGAACGGGACGAAGGTCGATTACGTTTTCACATAACCGACGGATGTCCTCAGCATGGATGCTGGTAGGAGCAGGATCGGCCACGCTAGAATCCTGATGCCTCCAAGGCATAGCATCCGGAATAGCGCGACGGTCAATAAGAAAAAAACGGTCCTTCTAGTGCTTCAGACTTGTGCAAAACTCGTTGAAAATCTTGCCTTGACCTCCTTTCCCCGAACGACGTTCGAAGGAGAACCAATGACCCTGTTTGTTAAGTTTATAGAAGGCACGAAATAGATTGACGGAGGGATGTATCTCTAAACTACGACAGTATATCTCGAACATGGTTAACCGGTTCAAGCCTAACGGAACTAACTTGGAAATATGTACGCGGAAGTGTTTAATAACGCTGAGGAGGAAGGTAGAAAAAGGAACCCTAACACCCGACAGTTCTAAGTATTGATCATATATACCTATCTTATCAGCCGGAAGCCTGTTCATGGTCAGACAGAAAAGAGGGACACAAGGATGAAGGTCTAAAGGAATAGCGTATTCGGCAACAAGGCTTTTGACCTCGTCGGAAGTCAGGACGGAGGTATAGATGTGCACATCGAACGTGGGAACGACATCGTCGCCAACAGTTTGAGATCCGAAAGCCATGTGGTGCGAGGAAAAGGGGAAGGTAAAAAGAATAAACGACAGAAAGACGAAACGCACATGAAGGAAGAAGAGTCTGGAAGAAGGGCCTAGAGAGAATTTCAGTAAAAAACGTGAAACTA
>BQNB010122760.1:8182-20222 GCA_026074375.1 Tanacetum coccineum
ACTTTTAACCAAAGAATAAGCTACAAAATAAGCATCTAAGTTGCTGTCACAGAAAGTGCTTGTTTTTTAAGCTTTTTAGATTTTGGCTTATTATGAGCTTAATTCTTGATGAAAATGAAAGCTAAAAGAGACTACTTGTATATTAAGATGTGTACTAGGGATGTTTAAACTAAAATTAGCTAAGTATGAACAGGATTAATAAGAAAATTAAACTGAAAATGTGCTAGTTTTAAATTGAAACTGTTTTGAGCTTTTTTCAAATAAGCTATCAAGCTTATTTTTGGACTTTATAAGCTGTAAATTTGGAAATAAGCTAACCTAGCTTACTCTAATCAACCTAGATAAAAGGATTTATAAAACTTCTCAAGAAAATTAGAAACTTCAAAGTGAAAAATGCCAAAAAAAACTATGCTGATATGAAGTATGCTTTGCTGATGCTGATGCAATGTGCAAGGTACCTAGTGCAGGCTAAAGGAACAATTTAGAGACTCATAACTAACTCATTACATGTATGTAGTCCTATGTTGACTAAGTGCAATCTCTAAATACTTATAAAATCCTAAAATCTAAAATCACTATCACTGAAAATAATGCCCTGGTGCAGAATATTAGATTATAAACTATAGAACTTGTAAAATTAAAACCTAACTTTTAAAAACTGTTCAAAGCTTGCTAAATCACCCTAACTCAACTGAATAAGAAGTTTTTTCAAAGTGCATTTGACTTTAAGAGTCAAAAACAGCCAATCCAAACACTCCCTAATTAATTCTGTCCAAACTATTTTTGGCTTAAAAGCTTATTTAAACTCTAAGACAGCTTGAACCTTATATCCACTTCTACTATTTCTAAACTTTCAAAGCTATCTAAGCTCTTAAACACCTAGCTTATGAATGAGAAATAAGCACTTACTCTACTAAGCTTAATACACTACTAGTTATGACAGAAAGTGACAGTGACATTTTACTAGTTTTAAAGCTAAAATAGACTGAAACCAATACAAATTTGAGCTAAGTAAACCTAATGAACAGGATTTAAATGAGGATTTAAAAGAAATAAGCAAGTTGAAATAAGCTATGAATTGGCTAAATTGAAAATAAGAGAAAGTAACCTGAAATTGAAGAGTCTTCTTCACCTAGACATCCAAGTGAAGAGTCTAGGTGATCCTAATGGCTTCCTCAAGCCTCTAACCCTTAAAAATCACAATAAGCTGAATATGAGCTTATTTGCTCTTATATCTTCAAAATGAACTTAAAAACTCTCAAGTAATCATAGTCTTTGATATAAATGATAAGGATAAGCAAATGAATGACTAAAACAGGATATAGGCTAAAAATGAGCTTCTTAAAAGTAATAAGCTCAAAAGAGCTTATTTAGAGCTTATTTGATTAAATTCGACTTATACTTAAAAACAAATGATGAAGTAACATGTAAACTTAGTTGAATTACATTAAAATGCTTGAAAGAAATACTGAATTTAAATTACACTAAAAAAAAACATAGTAAAAGTGGTGTGTTTGTCTTCGGCTTGGTCTTTAAGATTTAAATTGCTTAAAAACGGAAAATTACAAAGTAAAAGAAATTTAAAACTAAAACTACTACTCCCAAATGATGTCTTAGGGCTGCTATTTATAGAGGAGAAGTGAAGAGAGGGAAGGTTTTCTAGAATGGTCCTTTAAATCTCATCCGTTGATCATTTGTGAGTGAATTGTGGCCGTTTGATGAGTTTAGTGAGGTGGCATGGCCAATGAGCTGCTGCCACGTGTTGGTTGTTGATTGGGGAGAGTGTAGGAACAGGATTGAGGGCTTATAAAGGAGCGGGGGTGGGGAAATTTGGAGATGGGTTTGTGTAAACTTTGGGCGGGAAAGTCTGTTATAGGTTGTTAGGAGGTTGCGAGAAAGGCGGTGAGTTGTTTGAATGTTTGGAGGATTGACACAATGAGTCCTTGTCTTCTTGTCCGCCCTTTCTTAGTGTTATAAACAAGGTTTGAAGATGTGCAAAATCAGTCCTTGTGTTTTTCCTTCTCTCTTTCTTCTTTATTAAACACACTTTCAACTCTTGGCAACTTTGGCCCCTTGATCTTTAATCTTCCAAATAAACCCTTGAAACTTTGCACACTTGACATTTTTGGCCCTTTTGACTTTATTTTGACTCTTGACTTTCTTTATTTATGCGTCGGGCTGATCCGGCTGTGATCTCTGGCTGATTCTTTACTCTTGCTCTTGACTCTTTGTCTTTTTCCCGTTTCTTGTCGGTTTTTGATCGTTTTTGCTTCTTTTTGTCTTTTCAATCCTTTCCTGCACAATTGGACACAAAAGCACACATTTTCTATTCTTTTGGCATTTTATTGGCTTTTATTAGGCAAAATCCCGGGTAAATAACATAAGCAATATCAACAACCATAATTCCCCTTTTTGGAACAACTTGAACATGAATAACCCAAACCGCTATCGGAATTAGGTAAACTTATCCGGCGTCGAAGGAGTTTCACGACCTCTTTTCTTCACTAATTCTTGGATGTTCGGTTCACTCGTCTTTGAGGGTTGGACATTCAATTTTAAAGTCGTCTTCCATGAGATTTTATGTATACGGAATGGATGATCAATCCCCCTTAATATCTGCAATGCTCCAGGCGATAGCTCCTTGTGCTTCCTTAAAACTTTGTGAAGCTTGGCTTTTTAAAAGGGATAGAGTGTATAAAAAAAAAAAAAGGAGAAACTACAGGAGTTTTCGTTTCCTTTGTAGGAAGGCATACTCGAGGTGTTCTGGTAGCTCTTCAGTTCATAAAACTTGGGTATCTAGATCATTGAGGTTTTAATCGTTTTTTTCCAGAGATTTCCATTCAAAATTTATTTTTGGGCTCGATTGGTCCGGGCTTATGTAAAAAAGAAACTGCCCGAAATTCTTTCAAGTCTTGTTTCTTTTTTTCTATTTGAATCCATTCTGCCAGCGTGGTCAACCGTGTTCACCCATTTTCTCTAGACATTTTTTTGCAGTATGAATCGGCCTCAGTAGAGATAATCGTCATGGGAATATTCAATCTCATAGACTTCCTAATGTTGAAGGTGACTTTCCACTTCCCAACTCTTAGACTCAATTTCCTTCATGAACGTCAATTGCTGTGCAACCAATGGCTAAGAAGTCGGTCCTAAGATGATAAGAACCAAATCGTCTTCCCTTTACAAGAGACTACGAAGTCTCCGGAAAGAAGAACTTATTTATTTTGACCACAATATCTAACAGACTACAAAGATATTTAACGATCGAACAGCCATCTGAAACTCATTCGGGTGGTTTTTAGCTCAAAGATCCCCAATCGCAAAAAGAGAGAATGTGGCAGTAAGTCGATGCTATCCCCTAAGTTGGCCAAAGTATTCTTCACTCAAAGGTCCTATAAGACCTGGAAGTATGTAAACTCCGGTTCTCCTTCCTTCTGGGTAACTTCTTTTGGGCTACGACCGAACACATCTTCACTGAGTTAAATCAAAGGAGGCTGCCTCATTGAGTTTCGCCTTAAGCCGAAAGGATCCTTTAAAACTTTGGCACCCTTTGGCATATGGATCATGGCCTCCATAAAGGGTAATTGATATGAAGATTGTTTTAAAGATAAATAAAATTCATTCTTCATGTCGTTGTTTTTTGTATTCTTTAACCTGGATGGAAAAGGTACACCTAGATGAGTTATATGAGGTATGGTAAATGAGTGGGTGACAAGGGAATTACCTCGTTAAAATCATAGTTTGAGAGGTTGGTTGGTTTTTAACTAATAAAACTAAATATAAATCTAAACTACTCTGGTGATAACTATATGGTAAACGAACGTATTTACTTAATCATACATTACTCCTTATTATGTTTCTCTAAATTATGTTGCTTTGTCACTCTTGTAATGATCTGTGTAAGTATTTCCGAAGTCATGAACGAATTACACGAACCCGCCGCTATGTAATATTCCGTTAAGGAAACGCACAAGTAAGGTAGTATGAAGACTATTACAAGGCCCCTAAGAGTACATTACATGCATTTGAAACACTTAAGAGGGATCAACCATATTAGGGGTAAGGTAGTATGAAGACTGTTACCGATGGTATCCTTTCTACGCACTCGCATTTCCCTAGACGTCTATGCCAATTTAATATTTTATGGCTAGTTTTCTAAAGCCTAACGCACACATCCATCACAAGAAGCAACATAATAAAGGTCTACATAATAAGTTTCATGCAATCATAAGTAAATACTAATAGATCTAGTTGGACATATTATAAAGAAGTGAAGAACATAAATCAATCAAACAACACATAGACATATTGAATGATAAAAGATAAAGGATCTCACTTGATTAGAACATGAGTTAATGGCAGATACAAGAGGGTTTTGACACTCTAAAATTGGCCTAAGTGGCAGCCAAATTCGTCTTCTACAACTAAGGTTCGGATCCCAAAAGTTACACACTAAAAGCCCTAAAACGAGTTTGTATATATAGAGATCACAACGCGACGGTGTCACAAAATTCCTGACGCCGTCGCTTCAATGAAGCTTCTAGGGTTTCTTTTGAGGCGGCTACTTCCAGACGCCGTCTTAAAAATCCTGACGTCGTCTTGATCAAGTTCTGACGCCGTCGCAATAGCTGGCGACGCCGTCTCCACCGTCTGAATGATTATTTCTTCAAGAGATTTAGTGTAGAGTCGTAGTCTTGTCCGTTTCTTCTCCAAATGAGCCTAAGTCACGTGTATTTCCTCCAAAAGCCATCCAAATGCTAAAAACACAAAAACAAACGATTAAGCACATAATCTGGGCATATTTGCATGATTAGAGGGTTAAATGACCCCGAAAAAGTGTATAAAATGACACCTCATCAAATACCCCTACACTTGGGATTTGCTTTTCCTCAAGCAAATAGGCTTTTCTACCTAGACAATAGTAGTATCGGGGGAGTTTAACTTACTCTTTAAAGGTATTATTAGACACAACCTTCTAGACCTCGTAATTAAAAGCACGGAAGTCATATACTAGCACCTCACATAAGTGTTTGGATTATCATTGAAAAGGTTTCTCTTGGCTATAGCTAAGGATTCGTTTTGTTGCTGGTGCCAAGCGGCTCTCCTGCGCCTGCGAAACTCTCTTTCGGGTTCGTCGAGGGGTTCTGCTAACTTCTTGGTGGTACTACGTATCATGGTTGGGGGTTACGAAACAGATGGGAACAAAGAAAAAGATAGATCAAAAGAAAGCTAATTAAAAGAAAAATAAAATCTCACTTGAAAGGATTCAAGTGAGTAGACCTACATTAAACAAAATTCAAAACCTAACTATTCCCTGGCAACAGCGCCAAAAACTTGATGCGGTTGTCGTAAGACTTCACAAGAAGTTTTACAACTCCTTAGGCAGAGTACCTAACCGTTGTAGTATAGCAAGGCAAGGCTAGGGGGTTGTTATCGTTCTCTAAGGGAATAGTTTGGAAAGGCTCGAACAGAATCTAATAAAGGTATAAGGGGTTGAGAGAAGCTTCTTTTTGTATTCTTATATTTTTATAAAAGCAGGTAAAAATCATAGTTTGAGAGGTTGTTTGGTTTTTAACTAATAAAACTAAATATAAATCTAAACTACTTTGGTGATAACTATATGGTAAATGAATGTATTTACTTAATCATGCATTACTCCTTATTATGTTTCTCTAAATTATGTTGCTTTGTCACTCTTGTAATGATCTGTGTAAGTATTTTCTAAGTCATGAACGAATTACATGAACCCACCGTCTATGTAATATTCCATTAAGGCAACACACAAGTAAGGTAGTATGAAGACTATTACAAGGCCCCTAAGAGTACATTACATGCATTTGAAACACTTAAGAGGGATCAACCATATTAGGGGTAAGGTAGTATGAAGACTGTTACCGATGGTATCCTTTCTACACACTCGCGTTTCCCTAGACGTCTATGCCAATTTAATATTTTATGGCTAGTTTTCTAAAGCCTAACGCGCACATCCATCACAAGAAGCAACATAATAAAGATCTACATAATAAGTTTCATGCAATCATAAGTAAATACTAATGGATCTAGCCAGACATATTATAAGGAAGTGAAGAACATAAATCAATCAAACAACACATAGACATATTGAATGATAAAAGATAAAGGATCTCACTTGATTAGAACATGAGTTAATGGCAGATACAAGAGGGTTTTGACACCCTAAAAATGGCCTAAGTGGCAGCCAAATTCGTCTTCTAAAACTAGGGTTCGGATCCTAAAAGTTACACACTAAAAACCCTAAAACGAGTTTGTATATATAGAGATTAGACCGCGACGGCGTCACAAAATTCCTGACGATGTCGCTTCGATGAAGCTTCTAGGGTTTCTTTTGAGGCGGCTACTTCCAGACTCCGTCTTAAAAATCCTGACGCCGTCTTGATCAAGTTCTGATGCCGTCGCAATAGCTGGCGACGCCATCTCCACCGTCTGAATGATTATTTCTTCAAGAGATTTGGTGTAGAGTCGTAGTCTTGTCCGTTTCTTCTCCAAATGAGCCTATGTCATGTGTATTTCCTCTAAAAGCCATCCAAAAGCTAAAAACACAAAAACAAACGATTAAGCACATAATCTGGGCATATTTGCATGATTTAGGGGTTAAATGAACCTGAAAAAGTGTATAAAATGACAACTCATCACTGACAAAGAAGAAATTACATACACCGTGGATATGTTTCATGCAACTCTAAAGCTTACTGTGGAAACTCCTGAACAACCATTCATTCCACTTGCTTTTCTTAAATACATTCAACCATTCACAATAAAAAAAAAAAAAAAAAAAATAAGATCGTCGGCTATCAAGGATTAGCTGACAAACTGAGTGCGTTCTTCACAAAGAATCTTGCACAACCATGGCATACAATGTTCAAAGTCTTTCACCGTTGTCTCACATCAAGGTTGACTAGCCATGATCAAACGAAGATCAACATTCTATAAATCTTTCATGCTGTGATTAATAGAGTTCATGTTGATTATGCAAGCCTTCTATGGTGGGACTTCATTCATTGTGTCCAACATAAGAAGAATGTCATCTAGTATCCTCGCTTCACCAAACTCATCATTACTAATATCATGAAAAAGTATGAGTCAATTCCCAAGAGACTTAAAGAGGACTATCATTCCATCAAAGATAATACTCCGTTGGTGACTGTGAAAGGGATGATGATACCAGATGATCTGATCACTAATGTAATCCGAGATATATAGGCGTATAAGGATTATGTGGAGAAATATGAAGGGGTAGAAGTGCCTACAATTCAACCAGAACCGGTTAAATCTACCCAAGGAACACATAGGACACTTAGAGCCACTAGGATACCTAACCCTAATGATGTTGTTCAGAAGAAAAAGAGAAAAGGAACACCAGCTGCTTGAGAAACAAGTTCACCAAGAAAATATTTAAAGATAAGATCTAAGCAGCAGAAACCTATCTCCACCACTATTCCACCTCCAAATGATGATAAAGAACGTGATGAAATTCATTCAGCAACTCTATTGAGCCTCGCTATACATAAAACCGCCAAAATTGTTGAGGAACAAGAAAACGTGGCCGCAATTAAGGAGAAAATATTGGAGGAGTGTGTGGAAAAGATTGTAGAAGGTGCAGATAAAGAATCTTATGCTAGTGAGTTTGCTAATACGGTACTCCTTGAAAAAGAAGATTTTTCGGTAATAGGATAGAGCCCAGGAGTCATAAGGAAAATCTGAAAAATATTGATGATGATGAGACGAAAGACAATAAGAAGGACGATGGTTATAATGATGATGATGATCAAGATGACCAAAAATCGAAGGACGGGTAGTTTAAAGATTAGGAATAAGAAGATGCAGACACCCATTCCCTCACCACATAGATCCCCTAGGAAAGACTTATCCTTTGATAAGGCTATTGATCAGGAATTGACATTTTTTGTAACACCAACACCCGCTACTTCATCTCAAATAAGATCAAAACCAATTTCCATAAAATACACACACATTTCAGGAGCTCTTCACAGGATATGCAAGCGTCAAGGTTTCACGATACATCAAATGGGAAAGAATTATGTTACTAACCATGATTTTCAAGGTATTAAAGAAAAAGTGGATGAAGTTCTCCATGACATTGTTCCCAAGATTGCTTTAAATTCCAATAATGATTTGATTGATGACAATCTTCCAAGGATAGTGGCTAATGCTGTCAAGAAAGAATGAGAAGCTTCATAAGTTGTTGTACCTGTATTGATTTCATGAGAATTTGCTGCTCATGCACCAAAGATCATTGAAGAACTTTTCAGGATTCACATGCAAAATACGGATCTTAATGTTCATCCTACAACAAGTGCTTCCACTACAACAACAACAACTTTTGATCTACAACAACATCTCTATTTAAAGATGAAGACGGATCTTCAAGCTCAAGCTGTTGATTCAGAGTTGTGGGATGTTCTTAGAGCTAAATTTGAAAAGTATTAAACCTCAGTTGGTTCTTGCAGGGATGATGCCTTTCATAAACGTGACCACGATGACCATCAGGGAGACGATGATCCTCATGAGGGGGAGAAAGGTACGAAAAGGCAAAGGACATCTAAAAGCTCAAAGTCTGCAAGAGGCTCTTCATCAAAACAACCAGTTCAGGAATCCAAAACTTCTGCATCAAAACGTCAACAACAACAACAAGAATGGGATGAATGGGTTAAGGATCAAGTTATTGATGAAGATGAGGTGATTCTAGAGGATAATACTCTAGAGCTGATCGAAGAGTTTCAAAATGTTGATAAGCCAGTTCCAACTATTTTTAATCATGAAAGAATAGAGGCTACAATAAAAGATATGTTGAGCAATCAATTCAGAGATGCTGAAGAATATGCCTACCATTTGTAACAATCACATAACTATATAGAGAATCAGATAGTGTGGGAAAGCAGGCAGGAGGATCTAAGACGTGCAAAGCTAAATACTCTTATTTTCTATGGTCCTCAGAGAAATCCGAATGAACCTCCAATGTATCTATACAACAAGAATTTATTTTTCTTGAAGTGTGGAAATACTGAGGAGAAGAGGTATGTGCTCTCACTTCATAAGATACACGCTATTTCATTTCCTAAAGAAGATTTGGAAGACAAGTTGATACGATCGGTGAGATAAGAATTCAAGACATTCAATGAAGAAGCACGATTGTCAATTCAACATTAGACAGATTCATGGCATAAAAGAATGTACAAGATCAACCACAAGAAAGTTGAAGATAATCCAAAAGAATTATTCTTCGATCACAGAATTGTTGAAGTTGTTAGAGTTACAACTGAACAACGGCACGGGTTTGATTACATGGATCAAATTATTGTGATGAGAGAAAATGACAAACCAGATAGCTTTTCTAAGGCTGACTTCAAGTATCGGAACAAGAATGATATTTAAGATATGTATTACCTTTGCCTGAACAAGGAGGTCAATTATCGTAAAAACAAGTTGCTAAATTCTTTGATGACATTTATCAGAAGCCGTGTAATCTGGGAGAGGGTTTATGACTTTCAGCTGGGAATCGAGATCTACTAGATCAAGATCAACCTCACTGCTCCAACATTGATCTTCCTCGGTATTCAAGAATGTGATCTATTCTCCATTGTAGATAAACCAACTACGGGTTTAATTTACTTGAATAGCAAGAATGAAAGAGGTTCAGGATCTGGAAGAGTTGTCAAAGTTTGTGATGCTACTCTAGAAAATGTGCTGAATAAAGTAAAGCTAAAGATCTTTAAGACATAGTTTCTGAAAAAGGCTCCACTGCTTTGAAGCTTAGAGCTCATGATAATGAAAACATATGAAAGAGAGATTAAGAAGCGTCTAAGTCATCGCGAACGGATGAGAAGATGAGAGTCTTTTGTGAATGGAAGACCAATTCTATAGATGATGAGGCGTCAGTAACAATCAACCCTTAGGGGATGATTGTTAGAATTAAGAAAAGTGTTATTTATTAACAATGAATTGGTCATGTAATAAATAGTATTGTTGGTTTTATTTATAATGTAATAAGTCTCACTTGGTAAACTTAAGTAAATGTTGACCAAGTAGACAAAGTAGGAAGGTAGGATAACTAGTATAAATACCTCATTAGTGTGAGGTTTAGAGGTAAGTCATTTGTATTCTCATCCTTCCTACCTTCTC
The DNA here is from genome assembly GCA_026074375.1 of Tanacetum coccineum. NCBI lineage: Eukaryota > Viridiplantae > Streptophyta > Magnoliopsida > Asterales > Asteraceae > Tanacetum > Tanacetum coccineum. The sequence continues at coordinate 18,359 of BQNB010122760.1, forward strand.
TTTTTCTTTCTTTATTGAAAATGAAAATGTGTAAAAAGTAAACACTCTAGCCTCCTCTCTCTTACTCTTAATCTTTCTTAATGATACTTATGCAAACATAGCATATAACAATTTTCATTTTTTGGAAATAGGAAAAATTAAAATTTTACTTTTTTCATGACAAATGCAATTTTTTTAAAAAGCTTCACAGATGAACAAAATTAATCTTCTTTCGAAAACAATGCTAACATTAGTCAGATACCTCACATACACATGATCCAAACATGGACTCTAAATAAAAATAGGAAACACGATGAAAATTTATCATATAGCGGGTGACTAATTTCAATGCAAATCACAAATACCTTATATAGTAGTCTAAGTCTCACCAACAACCATCACACTTGAAGACCCATCCTGGCCATGAATTTGACGCTTACACATCATTCAAGCATCTTAGCTAAGCTACCGGGGCGTCTCTTCGAGGCTTAGTCACGATCTTTATGGAGAATAAAGCCTAATCTCTCTCATCTTCTTCCTCACTAGCATTTGACACGATAACTCGTTGCTCCTTTTCATGGATGTTCTGAGCCTCAAGTACAACTTTGGCATTCTGCGACCCACTAAAGTTATCCACAATATCGACAACCTCCATATTAACTAGAGCAACAGCTTTTTCAATGGTGGGGGGCTAACAAGCTGATCAGGCGCAGCCTCCCCATCCATGACCATTGGGTCCAAGACAACCATAGGCTCGTTGGTCACACTCACTGAGGTGTCATTGGGGAAGGTAAGATATGTAAAGAAGCCTAGCACTCCAAGAAAAGGAAAACTATCATTATAAACAAAACGACAAGAATAGTTGGACCAAACAAAAATAAAGGGATAGAAACTTTCCCCTATTATACCGATGGAGCACATGCACGAGGGCCTCGTCCTAGTGCTAGCTCAGATGATCCTGAACCAAAGCAACTTCATGAAAGAGCCTTTGATAGGTTGATAGATCATGAAACCTGTTGAAAAGTTGCCTCGGAGGACAGTGTGGGATGGCATGGACTAAGGGAGCTTTATCGTCATACATTAAAACTCCAGATAATATAGTCATCAGACATCACATTTAGGATAAAGTCAACCCATATCCAGTTTAGATGCCAACCTATAAACCCACGAGAGGTAATCTCTATCTTAAAATGCATGTTAGTTCAAGACTTCTTTTCTATAGTCCAACAAGAGGTACATTGTTTCTGTAGAACCGTAGAGGAGGGGGTGAATACGATCTTCTTGACTTCTTTGAAGTTTATAAAACTTTAAGCCTCAAAGAACCGAGTGGTGTAATGATGTACTTGATGATAAAGACAATAAGTAGATAGAGAGAGGGAGAGAGATAGAGACACCACGATATATACTGGTTCCGTACGTCCAGTTGCGAATCCACGACACCGATACTATTACTCTAGTATAATCCTTATGGTAGACTATAAAACCGTATTACAACTTTGCTCTACCAATATGCACTAAGATCAGCGCTCACTAAGAAGAGCTACTCCTTATAGTATTCTGCCCTCGGATTCCACCCCTAATAACTCGTGATTCGACTTTTCTTCTAGGATCACTAAGATTAACTAGGACCACTAAGAACTTCCCTTTGGAAGTATACCAATCACTAACTAGATCACCCAATGATCTAGGCTTCATCACTAACATACAAGACTTCCCTTACATCCAAATTGAATGATAGTTGTTTGTTCAAATCAAGTCCTAACCTAACTTAGAGGCTCGATTCTAAAAGAAAGGGTATAAGAAAGAAGACCATTGACTATTAACACATAAGTGTGGATTAGGTACTTGTATATCTCTCTTGCGGAGATGTGTTCTATTCAATAGA
>BQNB010122761.1:0-20222 GCA_026074375.1 Tanacetum coccineum
GGTGCTTCCGGGTATGTCTAAACTTAATTTATCGCGAAACGTAAACGTTTTACGTAGCCTTGGTCTTAGAGAAACACATTCGAATATTTTGTTACCATGCTTAGTAACTCGTTTGCATTCCCTTTTTAAATGGCTTTAACTTGAGCGTTCCAAGATTTGTGATGTTGGTTTAATATTTATTGTTGCCACAACATCCGTTTATTATCTTAGAAATAAGATTACATAAGGACATAAAGGAAATACAAGTTTTATTCCAGCCCTACCCTAGCTACTCTAAACACTAGCTACGAAGTAGAATTAGCAGACGGAAAAGTCGTTAGCACCAATACCATTTTACGTAGTTGCACCTTAGTCTTGTTGAATCGCGTGTTCAAAATAGACTTGTTGCCAACCCGGCTAGGAAGTTTTGATGTTATCATTGGAATGGATTAGTTGGCATACCATCGAGCTCTCATCGATTGTTATGAGAAGATTGTCCGTATTCGTCTTCTGAATAGCAAGATTCTTAAAGTTCAAGGCGAGAGGCCGGAAAAGGATCTTCGTTCACTTGCATGTATCAAGGCTGATGAGAAAAAGCTTGATGACATACGTGTTGTCCGAGACTTCCCTGAGGTATTTCCAGACGATATGTTAGGTTTACCTCTTGTGCGAGAGATAAAATTTCGCATTGATCTGGTTCCAGACGCTTCAAGAGAAGGGTTTTATTCGACCAAGTCACTCACCATGGGGAGCACCCGTGCTCTTTGTCAAGAAGAAAGACGATTTTGGACTTACTCAAGAAGGAGAAGTTGTACGCCAAATTTTCAAAGTGCGAATTTTGGTTACAAGAAGTACAGTTCCTAGGACATGTGGTCAATCGTAACGGTATCCACGTAGATCCTAGCAAGGTTGAGTCGATCAAGAACTGGATGACCCTTGAGTCACTAACAGAAATCTGTTCATTTCTAGGATTGGCAAGATACTATCTAATGTACATCAAGACTTTCTCCACGATTGTAAAGCACCTCACCCAGGTTTTGGGAGCGTGCTGATGCAGCGAGGCAAAGTTATAGCATATGCGTCAAGACAGTTGAATGAAGCATGAGAAAAATTATACCACCCATGACCTAGAATTGGGTGCGGTGGTGTTCGCTCTTAAAATCTGGAGACATTATTTTTATGGGACGAAAAGTGTTATCTACACTGACCATTCGAATCGTGAACAGTAGACACATCTTAAACTACTCAAAGTCAGAAAAGAGCAGAAGCCCACCAAAAGGAAGATTTAGACTTACTCAAGAAGGAGAAGTTGTACGCCAAATTTTCAAAGTACAAATTTTGGTTACAAGAAGTCATTCCTAGGACATGTGGTCAACCATGACGGTATCCACGTAGATCCTAGCAAGGTTGAGTCGGTCAAGAACTGGATGACCCCTGAGTCACCAACAAAAATCCATTCATTTCTAGGATTTGCAGGATACTACCGGAGATTTATTGAGAATGTCTCCAAGATCGCCAAGCCCCTCACCCTGTTGACTCAAAAGAATAAGGCTTATGTGTGGGGCGATAAGCAAGATGAAGCTTTCCAAATTCTGAAGGAGAAACTATGCAATGCTCCTGTGTTAGCACTCCCCGATGGACCACGACGGACTTTGTGGTCTATTTATGCATCAAAACAAGGTTTGGGAGCGGGCTGAAGCAGTAGGGGCAAAGCTGGGTGGATGATAGCATAAGCGTCAATACAATTGAAAGAACATGAAAAAAATTATACCACCCATGACCTGGAATTAGGTGCGGTGGTGTTCGCTCTTAAAATCTGGAGACATTATCTTTATGGGACAAAAAGTGTTATCTACACTGACTACAAGAGTCTCTAGTACATATTTGACCAGAAATATTTAAATATGCGCCAAAGGCGGTGGATCGAGCTACTCAGTGACTACGAGTGTGAGATCAAATACCACCCGGGCAAGGCAAATGTGGTGGCAGATGCCTTGAGCAGAAAAGAAAGACTCAAGCCAAGACGAGTACGTGCTATGAGTATTACTATCCATTCTGGACTTAAACAAGATTTTGAGGCCAAAGCGAAGCTTCCAAGGATCTCAAAGCCCCAACTGAATGGCTAAGAGGATTAGAAACACACTTTGAGCAACAAGATGATGGTAAAATTTACTTCTTTGATCGTATCTGGATTCCATCAGTTGGTGGTGTAAGGAAATTGATCATGGATGAAGCTCATACTTCTAGATATTCAGTACATTCGGGTGCAGATAAGATGTCTAAGAGCTAGAGACCTTGTATTGGTGTGCCGGTAGAAGAGAGACATGCTCGAGTACTTGCAGATGTCTCACGTGTTCTAAGATTAAAGCCGAACATCAGAAACCCTCAGGATTTCTTCAGCAACCAGAAATTCCTGAGTGGAAATGGGAAAAGATAACAATGGACTTTGTCACAAAGTTGCCTAAAAGTAGCAGTGGGCATGATACGATTTGGGTCGTTGTGGATAGATTGACCAAGTCGGCTCACTTCTTACCTATTCGTGAAGACTACAAGACGGAGAAATTAGCAAAGATTTATACCAATGAGATTGTAGCGAGACATGGTGTGCCGGTATCAATCATTTCAGACCGTGATGGTCGATTCACGTCACACTTATGGCAGCTTTTCAGGAAGCGTGGGGGTACGAGACAGACATAAAAATTATGGCTTTACCACCCTCAACCGCCGAATCAAAGTGAGCGTACTATCAAACGCTCGAGGATATGCTTCGGCTTGTGTTATGGATTTTTGGTGGCAGATAGGATACCATCTTTCCATTGATTGAGTTCTTATAATAATAGTTTACCACACGACATTAAGTGCGCTCCAATCCGAGGGCTCTATAACGCGGAATGTAGATCCCCCCCGTGATATTGACTGAAGTTGGAGAAAGTCCAGCTTATTGACCAGAACTGTGCAAGAAAAAACTGAAAAGAATGATCAAAACAGGAAAGATGAAGACGGCTAGGCATCGTCAGAAAAGCTATGCCTGATAAGAGGAGTAAACCTCTTAATTCCAAGTTGAGACCGAATGTGTTACTTAAGGTAATCTCCATGGAAGGGAGTGGTACGATTTGGTCATTGAGAAAGGAAAGCTAGCAACCATGATATGTAGGAACCTTTGAAATCGTGGAATGTGTTGTACCGTCTTATTCGGCAAAGGAGTTACCCAGTGAGCTAAACTGTGCCACGACACGTTCATGTGTCGAACTCAAGAAATCCTTGGCTGCGCCAGATGTTCAAGTGCTTTGGATGAGATCGAGAATTGATGAAAATCTGCGAATTTGTCGAAGAGCCTATTGGAGATCGTAGAGCATGATGTGAAAGAATTAAGCGAAGAAGAATCCCATTGTCAAAAGTCGTGAAACCTTCGACAGATTCTGCAAGGAGCTATATACTTGGGCAACAGGTGAAGACCAATTCCAGAAGAAATATCCAAATCTTTTCTCCGAACCCGTACCTTCCTCAAGTGCCGCAACTTGAGCCTTGAGGACAAGGCTCTTCTAACCAGAGGAGACTGTAACATTCCGTATTTTCAGGTCATTTACGACGTCATCTATTTTGCTAATTATTTTTTTTTACTCGTACGCGTTTACTTTTAATTTTAATAGTTAAGTTAAATCGCGTAAATTAAGAATCACCAATCAACGTAAACGGACACCAAACGAATTAAAGTTTTTGTCAAGCAAGCAATATATTATTTTTACAAAAGTAATAATCAACTTTTTATATTTTATTTTTATTGGTTACGTAAAACGTTTACATTTCACAATTAAATACATTTAGGCATACCCCGGAAGCACAAAAAGTATCACGCTCAACAAAATATACAGATAGTACGCCAACACCTCAAAGTTTTATTAAATTTTTTATAACCAAGTTAATATTATTTCCCTTTTGTTTCATATAAAAATAAAAACATTACATGAAACATTCAAGTACCCACTTTTTATAACAAACCTACAACAGCAACTTTACATAAAAGAACTAGAGATTTGCTAAAAATCAAAAAGTCTTCCTATACGACCTCAACCCCCTAGCTCACGTCTACAATAACAATAAGGGACAAGAAGCACACATTTTACACCAACTTGGCTTGTACATCACCTAGCTAATTAAACCAAGCCTTACCTTGTTTCCCTTGACCACATTATAGACCCTTCCTTAAGACCATGAAGTATGTCTTGGACTACTATTGCATTCATATGACATTCAAACTTATATAAACAAGTTACAAGTGAGAAGATATAACTCATACAACTCAAACAACTTATAAAATCACAAAAAAAACCTTCCCTTTTGGCTCTCTATAGGCCACGGCTCAAACACCCCTTTTATTATAATCCATACCAAATTTTCTACAACCTATACAAGCCATTACACATCCATCCTAAGATATACTAAGATGTTTCCAAGCATTGGTTAACCATTTTCAAGTGTTGAAGCAAGAAAGACAAGATTAGGGTTTCTATAGTGGATTAGGGTTTCTTGGTGTGTAAGCTTGGTATTTTCATCTAAAACAATGTTTAGATACCATATATTCCCATCATCCTCATCATAATAAGGTTATCTACAAACCCTTATTCTTTACATTCATCATTTTATGCATATATTGAGTTCTATATTAGTAAAATCACCACTTATGATATGTTTAACGATGTAAAGTGGATTTTCTTGTAAAACATAATTTTAGTTAACTTGTACATCAGTGTTATATGAATGTAAATAAGATCTTGGAACTCTAATATATGTAAGATTCCAATGATATATATAAATATAAAAGGCGTGTGGTAAACTACTAAATATAAAAGTACAAAATGAAGTTTAAAAACATTTTTTCTGAAAAACCTCCAAACTTTCTGTTTGAATTCGACATCCCACCTAGTCATTTTATGTTTTTATAAGATAGTACACCTCATGACGATTCTAAAATGATAAGAAACTCGAAAAACTGATTTATAACGAAAAATATAACGACGATTTTCAAGTTACTAAATATAAACATTTATAAACTAATTTTATAAATATTCTATCACCACCGAAACTTATATTTTTAAAACATCATTAATATGATAAAACTTTTAAATATGAAGACGTGCTCGAAAGAATCGCTAAAAACGGAGTTAAAACGAATAAGTTACGACATTTACGAGATTTACGATAACTAAATCTATAAAAATAAATATATAACTGTTATGAACAGTAAAATCACTATTCATCAAAAAAACTCAAATTTTGAAAATGTTATATTTTGATAACTCGTCTTAATACGAAGGCATGGACGTAAGAAACGAAAGAAACGGACTTAAAACGAGAAAGTTACGCCAGTTTTACTAAAGTATACTTATAAACGTTTTTACTTTATAAATATGATTTCACTAAAACGATTAGATGGTGATGTAGCTATATAAAAAATGGGTAATTTAGTTAATCAAATACATATTACTAGGGAGTTTCATAATGCGGCTCTTTCGGGATGGCGTATCGACGAGTTGTTGGGATTTAAATGAATTTAAAAGTGTCCTATTCTCCCCATAACGACACTAACAAGACCCTCTTAAATTTAAATAGCCCGAACGATAGTATGATGAGCTATACGACCTATAAATAATTCAAGTGTTTAGGTACTATAACGCCCTATATTGAATAGGTTGCCTTCGTAAACTCTTCCGTGACTCATTTTTTCTATGTTGAATACTTTTTGACTTACCATTCACTCGAGGTAAAGTTCATCATTAGCCCCACTTTTTTACTACTGATTGTTTTACCAAAATCTACGGGTGAATTACATTGCTTGTTTACTATCGGACACAGTTTTTTTTCTAAGTGTTTTCCAAAGTGTATTACAAAGTGTAATGCAATCCAGATAACTGCCTGAATATTATTGCTAAGTTACCTATTGCCGTGAAGTCCTATTTATCATGAACCCGTAAATTGCTATTGTAGAAGTGCCAGGTTGTGGATAGATCTAATCGGGACTGACAATCCCCACCTTCCTTAGGCCACTAGTTTGATCAAGGTGCATTACATTGAGATGGTGTTATTTGTTGCAAGCATCCTATATTCTGATTGGAGGCACAATTCTAGTTAAGAAGAGCTTCGGGGTCATGACTTAGTGCAATAATAAACGTTTTGACTACTGAATGATGTTTCAGAGTCTACTATTACATGATCTTGTGGTCCACCCTTTTTTACACGATAAACCTAATGATTTCACTCCAACCTTGTGTTGACTTTTAGCATGTAATTTCTGGACCCCTAGGGTATGAAGATTGGACGGAAGCCGTGGCAGATATCAATGAAGACGATTTTTGTTTTATCTATATTCAATGCAAACTTTTTATTATCTTAAAACTTAAGTCACTTTTGGGTATGTTATGAAGTTTTGTTTAATTAAATATGTACTTGAAATGTTTAATATACTCTGTTTAAAACATATGAGGACCTAAAGTAATAAACCTGAATTTTGCTATGGCATCGAATGAAATCTGGTCTTATACAGTCCATTTATGGTCATTTCCCTATATCATGAATTGTTGTCTTTGACGTATCACCCCATTGTTACCATCTGCGGCTCACTATGTTTTGAGGGGTGTTACATCATCATGAAAAGTATTGTTTCGATCCCTCCATCAACCAGAGATCATAATCCCCTCCCCTGGGTTAAGAGATAGGGAGTTTTGCAGTCAGATTTTGTAAAGTAATTCCCTGCCTCATCTTATCACTGAGAATTAAATCTTGTATGAATGTTGGTTTTTCTTCTTATACAAAGCTTCACACAAGCCTCTGATACCACTTGTTGATCCCAAAGAAATAGATCTTTAACTTCTTAGCTTAATGTAAGGTTTAGTATCCTTGGATAAATCCAAAGGTACTAAGAATGAAATCCGTCGGTGTATAGTGATATAAACTATGCGGAATCTAGTTTAGTTACCACTAAGAAGAATAACATAATGTAATGGTTTGCCAAACATAAATAAACCAAAACAATAAGATCCAATAAATAAAATACGAACACTTCTTAGATGTGTTAGGGTTTTATCAACCTTGAAGCTATGAAAAGACTCATTTTTGAACATTGAATTCTATATGCCCCATGACCATCCGTTAATACCACAGGAGTCCTACAAGGCTTACAATACTTTCATAAGATATCATGATCTTTTATAAAAGCAAACGTAATCTCTTAAACAAATACATTATACATATCTTTTACAAAATTAACTCAATACTTATCTTCGTAAGTATTCTTGTTCCCCAAACAATCCTTATCTCTTACTCGTCTTTAATCCTTCGACAGTAGTAACTTTTCTAGCAGTTGTAATCCAGCAGCATTAAGTTTTGTACCAGCAGTACTAATAAACATAAGCAGTAGTAACATTAAGAATCATCTTGAAGTCTTTAAGTCCCAACAGTTCCAAGAATACCACACCTCGGATAAAGAAGAAGAAGAGTTTAGTGAGCACCCTCCTTACAACAAATATGGATCCGTAGATCATCCAGCAATCTAAATGGAAGATCAAATGATCAACATTCACCTTACCCATTACCACGACAAGAAGGCAATTATGAATGGTTGGTTGATTGATGAATGCTAGACGATTTAGACCTTAAGTCTACGGCTAGTAATCAACCCATGAGCTTGACGATGGAAGACATTGGTGGGAGCTGAGTTCGACCTCGACCCGACTACTCGTACAATCGATTTGATTTAGTATGTTTAGTATTTCTTTCTATCGTTTGAACCATGTTAAGAAATGTTATTTTCGATTATGATTATTATTAATGAGAAGTTGTTTTATGAATTATATCTTGTGTGCATATTGCCTTATTCTATGTGGTTATGTGTTGCATGATCGTTTGATTTCAAGAAGAGGTTGTTCATAGGTATAGAGGTACACGCGTAAAAGGTCATCTGATAATTATAGTGTACAACATAATTATACATGCGCCACAACACAAATGGACTTGCAAGTATGATTACATGTAATTGGTGTTGACACATATTGGTTGATTATGCTTGTACGTATATAGTATTGTGGGAAATGTAATATCATGGGTATGTGATAGAGGTTGCTAATGATAAGAAGGAAAAAGTTAATAGAATTTTCTGTGGCTGTAGACGAGAGCTAGGAGATTATATATTCCCATAGACATGATACCATTAGGACAAAGAAGGTTTGATGTGATAGTAGGAATGGATTGGTTGTCAAACCAAAAGGCTGTGATCGTGTGTCACGAGAAGATAGTTAGGATACCTGTAGAAGAAGGTAAGGTACTCTGTGTTCAAGGAGAACGTAATGTCGGGAATACAAATACGTTAATGAGCATAAAGGCGAATGAACTGACGTAAGCAATATTCCTATCGTACATGATTTTGAGGACGTATTTCTAGATGACCTGTCAGGATTACTGCCACAATGACAAGTAGAGTTTCATATAGATTTGATTCCTGGAGCGACGACCCATAAGCCAAAGTTTGCCATAAATCGACAGCTCCTTCAGTATGCAAAACTGTCGGAGCAACTTGCAAGAGTTGCAAGACAAATGATTTATTCGGTAACAATTCAACTCACCATGGGAGCGCCAGTTTTGTTTGACAAAAAGAAGGATGATCGTTTTCGGCATGTGCATAGACTATCGTAAACTGAACAAGTTGACCATCAAGAATCATTATCCACCATATCCTAGGATCGACGATTTGTTTGACTAACTTCAAGGAGCGCGCTACTTCTCTAAGATAGACCTTCGTATCTGATATCATCAAAGCTAAGAGTGCTTGATGATGAATATCTCAATGACCACGTTCAAAACACGATATGGGCATTTTAAGTTTATGGTTATGCCATTTGGATTAACAGATGCACCCGCAGTTTTCATGGACTTAATGAACCGAGTATGCAAACCGTATCTGGATAAGTTCGTCATAGTATTTATTGACGATATCTTGATATACTTAAAGACAAAGAAGGATCATGAAAATCATTTAAGATTGATGTTGGATTTGCTAAGGAAAGAGAAGCTATATGCGAAGTTCTTGAAGTGCGAGTTCTGGCTGCAAGAGGTACATTTTCTTGGACACGTGGTAAATCACGACGGTATTCACGTGGACCAAAGTAAGATTGAGGTGGTGAAAAGTTGGAAAGCCCCTACAACACCATCTGAAGTAAGATCATTTATGGAACAAACATATATTTGGCAATTTCTGTCTGTTTTTGGTCATTTAGGCTCGTTTTATTAGGTATAAAATATGTGTAATTAAGAACATATTAATCATGTATTTGTAAGCAATTTAACTATGTTGATCCAACAGGCAAAAACAAGTCAGTAATGGCTTGGGTTCCCAAGAGAAATAAATTCTCTTGTGTCAAGTATAGTTAGTTCTGCTAATTATACTTAATGCTGCTATGTTAGTATTGTTATTGTCTTTTCTATGTTTTAGACTAACATTTGCAGGTTATAAAAAGTAGTATTGTTGGACTTGAGGGGAGGACTTTGATGAGAACTTTGCTGAAAGAATGGATGGTCTTTTAGTGTTGGTTTTACAACCACACAACAAATGGTCATTAATTCACCATGCTTAATAGGCATAAGAATTGGCTAGTCCATAAGCAAATGGTTTATGGTAAAGACTTTTCAAATCCGTTTATGGTTGAAAATTTACCAAAAATTGTATGGTTCTCAACTCTCCTTGCTTCACAACAAATAGTTGGCAAGTCCAGGATCAAACAGTTCTTGGTAAAGACTAATCAAATCTGTTGATAGCTGATAGTTTGCTAAAAACTATATGGTTATCAATGCACCATGTTTTTGCAATGAAGCATTGGCTATTCCAAGGCAAACGGAAACTGGTAAAGAATCATCAAATCCATTTATGACTGGTAGTTTGCTAAAAACTATAAGTCCAATGATCCACCTCTCTCAAAAGGTTACACATTTAGAAGTGGAGAGGACAGTCTGAAACTTATAAAATTGATGGATTTGTGTACCAAATTAATTGATAAAGTTACCATTTTAGAAAATGCTCTTAAACAGTCTAAGGAGTCTCATGTTCAGACTCTAACAATCATGATGCAGAAAGTCAAAAGATTGGAAGACAAGCTCAAGTTATGATTTCAGATGCAGAAGAGTGTTTGATTTTAGAGGATTCTGTCAAACAGGGGCGGATGGAAGAAACAGAAAATGCTTGGTATTAATACTGCTAGGTATAATCTTAATACTGCTTAGTGTTAAGTTTGTACTGCGGGGATATATTTCTACTGCTGAAAGAAGTTAGTACTATTAGGTTCAAGTTAGTACTGCTAGACCAAACTTTGTACTGCTAAGTGATCATTAGTACTGTTTGAGCCATAACAAAATTAATTTAAGAGCCGTTGAGATATTTTTGCCAACAACCTAGCTTATAAGGTTTCATGATAAGCTCAAATCTTTTACTTCTCACAAAATTCCAGATTATTAATCAACTTTTCATTCATCGAAATGGAAAATTTGGAGTTTTGCGACGACCATAATATTGTAAGTTGGGAATATATCTTGCTGGGAATGACAGAAGCAAAAGATTCAGAAGTCTGCAAGATTACAAGAGCAGATGGAAGTTCAAGCTTTCATGGAGATATTCAAGCATTGTTAAGAAGACTTGATAGACAAGATTTGAGACAACTCTACAGCTTGGTTCAAGAAAGATTTAAAGATCATCCACTTGAAGGTCATGATTTAGATCTATGGGGAGATCTTAGGATGATATTTGATCCAAATGAAGAAGATGACATATGGTTGAATCAACAATATTGGGAGTTGCTGAGATGGAAATTACATGAATACAGTGGTGTTCACTCTTTATTCTTAGATGGTACATCAATACAGATTAACATGTTAGTAGAAAAGAAGTATCCACTGAAGAAGGCTATCTTGGAAAAGATGATCAACTTGAAGATTGAAGCAGAAGAAGATAGTAATATGGCAATTGAGCTTATAAAGTTTATCAAATCTCAGATTGCAGAACAGAGTTAGTTATGAAGAATGTTTGAAAGCTAACAGGAAAGGAAGCTAAAGTGTTTGAAAGAATCCTCTCAAAATCAAAGAGCTTTAATTCAAGAAACTTAAGATTTGAAGGTAAATCATAAGTTTAGGGGAGGATTGTTGGGAATTAAAGAGCTTCTACAAGATAATGCTGCTGAAGGACTTAATACTGCTAGTTGTAATAGTTAGTACTGCTAGTTATAGTTAGTACTGTTAGTACAATGTTAGTACTGTCAGTATATAGTTAGTACTGTTAGTTAGTATATTAGTGCTGCTTATGAGATATGTATGAGATAAATTAGGAATAGATATGCATGATCTCTGCATAATCTTCTAACGCGTTTTGTAAGCCCATTAGGGTTTTTCCTTGGTGTATAAAAGGAACCCTTACGGCATAGTTAGATATTCATTCATAGATCAATATTCAGAGAATAGAAGAAGAACACGATTAGCTATTAGGCAAAACATATAGTTGTTTTGTGATTTGTTCAATATAGTGAAAGTTCTGTGTTCATTGTTTGATTGTTTCTTCTGAGTATATAAAGATTAATTCCGCATAATCTTTATATATACACCACAAGGTTTCTAATCTAGTTGTTTTAGATCTATCTAAGATAACAAGATCCATTCAATTGGAACTAACATTGTGTAGATCGGCCGAACAAGGGAAGAAAAAAAGGGAAAGAATCCCAATTTGATTACAACTTGTTTTTGGTAATTATCTTTTTCTAAGCCTATAAATACAAATTATAACTTAATCAAAAATCACTTTTTTTCTCCTCTCCTCTCTCCTTGGCCGGTCGAACAATACAAAGAACAAAGGGAAACCCAAAAAAATTTAGACTTTTCATTTTTAAGAGTTAAGATAATGTTTTCTAAATTCTTTTTCAATTCAATTGATTTTATTTAACGTAACAATCATTAAGGATGGATGAGGTTATTGTAAATAATCTGTAATTAAGAGGTTTTGATCATCAAAAATCGTTTTAGGGTTAATAATTAGAGTTTTGGGTAAGTTAATTAGGGTTAACTATGCTAAATTCAGAATAGAAATCTGGGCAGAATTTTAGGTCATCTTGCGAGAGCCATATCTCGGTTATACGGATAACTTTTATTGATTTTCTTGAGCCTAAAATTAACTATAGAGAGTCTACTTTCCAACCCAAGTAGTTTCATGAGTTAAAAGTGAGTGGAAGTTAGTCAAATTAATCAAACAAGATTCGTTGTCAAAACTGAGTTTTTGGGGCAGATTATGAGTTGTGTTTGTGAGGTCAAAAACCATATCAAAACGTCTTTTTAATTAATGGTCTTGCTACTGTAGCAATTTCATGATGTTTATGATTTTCTACAATTTTTGTAGAATTTTCTTAATTGCTTAAATGGGTCTGCTAAAGCTAAACGTTTTGAAGGTCGAATCAGGTCAAATCCTGGACACTTTGCGATGTTGAATTTTTATAAAATGGTTACACTCACTATTATTTGTATCCAAAAATCATAGAAGCTCACAACTCATTAGGGAGCTATAGGATGTAATGAGAAGAACCAATTAGGTGTTTAAGTATTTTATTTAGAGTCATCTTGTGACTATAAGGACTGAGTAAAAAGCAGAAAGTTAAGAAGTAAAGTTTGTGAGGTAATTTGAGGTTAGCAAGTATGAGGAGTATACAGAAGAGTTGAATCAAAATAGGATATAGAGTATCCATCGTTGTGATTTTTACATCGACTTGGGTGTGTGACCTAATCGTTGGTAACATATGTGTGTATTGTTTTATTTAGATTCTTTGCAAGATTGAGTGAAGGAATTGGAATTTGCTTTGCATCAGGTGAGTTTTACTGTCCCACTTTTTACTTATATTTTGGGATGGAAATGATACAAACTGTTTTTGAATTATGAACTGTGATATGTGTTTTTAAGTGTCGAACTATATGATTGCTATGTGCTATTGCTATGTGATATGAATTATGGTAAGGCATGTGTATGTGAGGATGACATAACCTTGTGTGAGACCCGAACAGACATAGCTAGTCAAGTGGGTCAGTCTTGCGTGGAGATATTGTGGGACGGAGGGGTACGATCCACCCCAGATATATGTGAATTTATTTTGTGATAGAATAGCCAAGCATATATGTTCGTAAATGTTGTTTTTGTTGATCGCGGTGTCATAAGTGAGTCTTAAACCTGTAACTCTCACCAACAATTATGTTGACATTTTTAGCATCATTTTCAGGTGAGCAAAACGTGTGAAGAGTTAGGAAGAGGAGTTAGCTGGACCATAGGCTTGCATGCGGAGTCTATGATTTATCTTTTTTAGTTTTCATTTAAACTTGTCATGTTCTGTTCTTCATGTATTATATGTTGGATTTTTGTTTTGGGCGTTGTCATAACACGCTTTGGATCTTGAAGTTTATTGAATGTCATTTTTAGTTTTCTCTATTTTGACGCCTTGTGTTGTAATGATTCCTATTGATCATGCCTTGCGATTCTGCCTTGGCGGGGTGTGACACACGAGCCCTCAGTGATGGTTGTGGCCGTGGTTCTTTCTTTGACAACCACGTCAAAGCCAGCAAGATGGTGTTTAAGTTTCTTCAAACTCGTATTAACCATGTTGACTTTAGGAAGTTCTTTTGGGACCTCAACTTTAGTGGGTCTAATAGAAAGAGTGGGATCTGAAGAATTCTTAGAATTCTGAGACCAAAAGGCTTGGTCAGCAGATAATTCAGTTTGTGGAACAAATCGTGTTTCAAAGTCTTGAGAAAGTTGGTTAAGAGCAGCATAATTGACTGGTGTAGTATTAACTTTCTTTTCTAACATCATTGGATCCTGTAGATTTAAAATCATTTTTGAACGACTCTCTTCAGCAAGCATAAGGGTCTCTTCGGAGTCAGGAATCACAATAGCACTAGTGTTTTTAATGACATTACCATCATAGAGTTTTGGTTCTAACTGCTGAGATTTCTTAAGATAGAAAGGATTTTGAAAACCTAGAGCTTGTTTAGTGGTATGATCGTAGAAAAACTGAGGTTTCGTCAACATGTAAACAGTTTGTGCTGATTGATCTCTTTTAAAAACAATATTATCTAGTTGTTTGATCTTATTTTCTAAAGCAATCTCTCTATCAATGTTCCTAGATTCTTCTTTCTTAAAATCATTTTTAAGAAGAGTAACTGTTTGCATTAAAGATTCCTTTTCTTTTAAATGTTCAGAAAGAGTTTGTTTAAGACGATCAATCTCTACTGACTGTGCACTTGAATCTGAAACGTTTTCATTATTCTTTAAATCAACATTTTGACCTTCTTTCAAAACTTTAACTTGATCCTTATATCTTTCAAGATCAGCAGTTAAAGTATCATTGACACTTTTATTGTCCATATTTATCTTGGTACAATTAACTACTTGGGGTCAGTTGTTCAATCACAAATAATATCAATGCATCTTTTTGTGCAGATGAGCTAGAATTCTGAACAGTTGCATGTTGTGATTCTTTCACATACTAAGAATAAGGAATGATATTGTTATCACTGGTTATTTCAGTCTCTGAATAGTTCACAACATTCGACTGTTCAGAAGACGGTATCACCTGCACACCTTGATTAATCATATGGTTATTCAGATTATCAGGATTACGTACCTCAGCGAGAGCATCTAAACCATGATGAGATAAATTCGCCATGAGAGCAACTTTGGCAGTGTTGAGTTCATCACAATCAGAGTCCTAAGCATCTAAATCATCGTCTTGATAAGCAGCATTGTTGGTAATGACAGTCTGTATGGCTTGACCTTCTGCAACTCCTGAATCTGCCAAAAATGCTAGCTCTTCATCATGCAGAATCTGACCATTTGCTTGAGCTTTTACCAGCAACATTTTATCCTTGAACCATGTATTATCCCTGGGCCTTTTAGGCTTAGTGCACTGTCTGGACATATGCCCTTCTCCTTTGCAGTTATAGCAGATAACAACCCTCTGTTTCCCTGTATTACTTCCACTTGCTCCTGAATTATTTCCTGGAGTGAAAGTCCTCATAGTACCTGCAGTAAAAGAAACTTGTCTCCCTTGAACTGGTTGTACATCAGGTACGTCATCAAAATATGAATCATATACCTCAACTATATCTGCTTGGAAGAGTGCATTAGTTGTCACTGTGAAAGCACCTAGGCCAAAATCAATTCTTTCTCCTGAATCTGCCAAAATTGCAAGTTGGTCTTTGCTCAACTGAATCCCTGCTTCTTGAGGTTGTGCTAACAACATCTGTTGCTTGAGACATTGTATCTTATTTGATTGAGTATACGGCCTTGCTATATGATCATCACCCACATAACTTAGAGTTTGTCGTTCTGGCATAGAAACTTAATGCATTGGATTTGACAAAGTCTCTAGTTGATTATTGGATGATGGGTAAGTTAAAGCAAGTATGGTACTCATGAATGTCAAAGCTTTGGTTAAGCATTCAAGTGGATCATCAGTTGGAAGAAAGTATGGTGCAACAAGGCTTGAATCAACTTGTATAGGATCTGTTGATGATTGTAAAGAAACAGTTGGTGCTTGTGATGCTTGTTGATGAATCACTTGAGATGATTGTGGATGAATCACTTGATATGATTGTGGATGAATCACTTGATGGTTGAGGATAAATCACTTGAGAAGCGTGTGGATGAAACATTGTAACTTGATGAGGAACACTTTGAATCTGTGATTGCGGATTATAAACTATCTCATTCATGTTAAACATTTTGAGGTAATTGATGTGTGAAATCAAATTTGTAGACCTTTTGTAGATTAAGTGATTGTTGTTGTGGTTTGAAATCAATTAATGTTCACGGGAATTTACAAATCTATGATTTAAACCGAGAAAAGAATTAAATCTTTCGCGGGATTTTACAAAATCAAGAAGAAACCGTGAAGCAATGATTAATTGTTGTGAAATCGTTGCTGTTGTTGAAGAACTTGAGCTTTTGTTGACGAATAATAAGCGAAAACGATGAACGGTGCATAAACTTTCAACTTAAAAATGAGTATCGGTTGATTAAAACACAAACAAGAACTAACGGTGCAATTGCGATTCACTTTTAAGGACAAACGGGCTGTTTTATGAGAATAAGGACTAACGGTGTAAAGTTGTTTTAACAAAGAGGGTTAACCATCAAACAAAGGACGAAGGATGAAGTATACTTGAAGTCCAGGGACTGAAGTTGCAATTTTTGAAATTTTAATTAATAAAAAACAATTTCCCTCCTATTTCATTTTCTTCTTCGTTTGAATTTGTAGTATTAGGGTTTATTTTTTGTTTGAATTATAATCGCATACGGTTATCGTCGGTTAGAAGTAAATACACCACGTTGATCGAAACGATGTCACGATCACGATGGTATAAGTTAAACGTCCTGTAGTGCACTATCACTCGAAACCGAAAAACCAAAATTTACTTAACAGGTGTAGATTTTGTCCGTGTTTGATGGTAGACCGGTTCCCAAATGCTTAGGCACTAGATCGGTTATGCTATGGCTTTGCTAGATCGGTACTTAAGAACTTGGTTAGATCGGTAGATGACGACTTAAACTCGTTCGGTTCCTAAAGGAACTTGACTAGATCGGGTCTTCAGCTAGTTCGGTTTCCCTTAACGAAAACTACTAGATCTGTTCCTTAAAGGAACTTGACTAGTTCGGTTCTCAAGGGTGTTTACTAGTTTGGGTCGTTAAGGTGAATAACTAGTTCGAGTCTTGAAGCAAGAATGCTAGATCGGTTCTTGAAGCAAAAATACTAGATCGGTTGTCTCTAGATTGGCTAGATCGGTTGTTTGAAAAAACTGACTATATCGATTGTTTAAAAAATTAACTAGTTCGGTTGACATAGAAACTGAGTAGATCGGTCTGACATAACCTCAAACACCTTGAACGCGTCTCTGTTGTCACTTGTTTAGCACCACACAAAACCTCAACAATAAGCAGCAAATAAGTTGAGCAAAAAGTGTTGTTAAACCGAAATAAGCTACTCTCTAATACTCCTAAAAATGATAGATTAGATTTAATCAAAGAACTTTCGAGCTTGATAACAAATAATAAAATGCATAATATTGTCGACACACATAAATTTTGTAAAGCCCTATTGAACAACACATGACAGATTTGTAAAGCACAAATTTTGTTTGTAAATTATCACACAAAAGCCCAAATAAGCCCAAAATCAAAGTTTCAATAGTAAGCCCAAAACATAGACGAAAGTTTATAAAGTTAAACAGATTCAAACGATAGCAGTTTTGAAAAGTTTAAAAAAAAATATAACGAATTAAAAAAATGCTAGAAATAAGCTAGGATAAGCAATCCAAATAAGCTAATTAACCACAAAAGTAATCACTAAACCCAAGATAGAACCATGGCGAATGATATCAATTGAATGATATTAATTTCACACACACTTATAAACTTAGAGAGAAAAAGCTAGAGAGAGAGTGGATGGGAGAACACACTCAAAAACACACACAAGATTGTGAGAAATGCATTCAACCAACACCCTTTCCATGTGTGGAGAGGGTTTATATAGTTACAATATATGGGCCGGACCGGGCTTTCCTTGGACTTTCTATAAGCCGGCCCGGTTAGCTTACTAATTATTACATAATATTATCTAACTATTACAAAGGCTCGTGAGATCGATAATGGTCGTCACTTCATTAAAAACTGAATTCCTAACAAAAGACTAAGTCACACCGAATGAACCATTGTCGACCGGATGATGCATTACCGAAGGATCATCATACTGACGAACATAGTACTGAGCGAACTAAACTGGAAGTGCGGCACAACACCCACGCGTATACCCAGTATAAAACCAAAGGAAACCATACTAGAGGTAAGTACACCGAACGACCCCTACCGAACGATATCATGAAAACACCTTTGCAAAAGCCGCATGTCGTACCAAACGATCTTTTCTGAACGAAACCATACAATACCCTTGTACCATTTACATACCACACCGGACGAAATAAAATTGAACGATCCTTACTGAATGACATCATGCCACCCACTCGTACCCATTCAACATAATTTCGAAGGGCGTACCATAAGGTATGGTCGATGGTAGGGTTGACCCCTCCGGTCCTGAAGGGCCCCATCGTGGTTAATGATTTGAAACCTTCGAAAAGGATACAGGTCCGCAGGTGTTCACCTATCTCGTCTTAATCCGGAGGATTAAGGCGGGAGGTCCGCTTTGAGTAATATTTATCGGGAAGTAACATTTATGTAAAGTTTGTAAGCTATTACCAAAAGTATGTCTCTTATACGGCTGATAGTTTATTTTTACATGTTCTTAATTATATTGGGCAACATTTGTTTCCACTCTCTTGTTTATCATGCCATCGAATAACGACAAAGATCCGAACCAGTTCAGCGGTGTATGAGTTCTAAGTTTTTGACGAAAGGCAAAAGTAGGTTGAAGGTGTGCCATAAAAAAGACGGAAGCTTACATTAAACAAGAAAAAATCACATTCTACTTTGTTCAATTTTCAAAACAAACGCGTAGACGAACATGTGACTCACTTTGACTATAAACTAGGGATGAGGATCCTCTCATGTTCATTTGAACATGAGAGGTAAAGTTATGCATGCTAGTGATTGTACATTATCATTATATTAATGATAATGTACAATCACTAGCATGCATAACTTTACTTTTTATGTTCAAATGAACATGAGAAAATCTTTTTCCAATAATAAGAAGTAGGTGCATTTTCAATATGTGTCTTTATGTAACCTGTATGTAGCAAAATCGATACCTGTGCTTTAAATATAGTCTAACTTTTTTGTCCCTACCGATGTTATCAGTGCAATGTGAATTAAGGGTTTTAGATTGAATAAATGAATTAGAATATTCCAATAGAATTTTTAAAACGAAAAATCATTTTAATTAGATGCTTGAATATTTTTGTTTTTGTATGTTACGTCGGAATTTCTATAGTTTATAGTAGTTAGCTTTCAAGTTAATATGTGTTGAATCTACCATTGGATTAATAATGCTAGTAACTCTTAGAATCTATATACATGTTCTATCTTTTATGAAGGTTCGACAATACTGAAAAGAGAACCTCGTATGATACTAAAATTGAAAAACCC
This sequence comes from Tanacetum coccineum, assembly GCA_026074375.1. Classification (NCBI taxonomy): domain Eukaryota; kingdom Viridiplantae; phylum Streptophyta; class Magnoliopsida; order Asterales; family Asteraceae; genus Tanacetum; species Tanacetum coccineum. Next base: position 19,145 of record BQNB010122761.1, read on the forward strand.
TTTTTTACTACAATTGAAAAACCCTTTCTTTACTACAATACTGAAAAGAGAACCTCGTATGATTAAAAGTTAATATGTTTATTTAGATATGAAATACTTTGCATTGTTGTTTAAAATTATTTTAATTTAAATTATAATGCATTTGTACGGTTGTTAGAAAAACGTTTAATCGAATAACATTTGCTCGCCGCAAAATATAGTCATAGGGTACCCGTCACCGTTGCGGCGGAGGGTACCCGCGTGATTATATTTTAGAAGTCTTATAATTTTTAAGGAAAAACATTTTTAAAATAATCCAATTAATCTCATAACCTCCTCTATGAATGCATAATGGTTACATGACCATAAATGCATACTTAATAATATCATTTAAAAGAATTGGTAACTAACTCCTAGTCAAAAAAAGTTATGAGCATTAATCAACCAAATAATCTCATAACATCCTTCATGAATGCATAGTAGTTACATGACCATAAATGCATGGTATTTACATAATATATAACGTTTGTTCGCCATACTATTTAATTACCGGTACCCGTCACCGCATTGCGCGGGTACCCGTCTAGTTATCTTAAAATGCATATACTATATAGTATATAAATTGTAATTTTGATGAAATATAATATATGATAATGGGCTGGACTCAAAGTTTTGAGATACACTGACCCCAAAAGTAGGTTCTAAAACAAATGGTAGCTTTTGAATTTATTTGTTTTATTAAGAAAGTAGATTTGAGTAATAAACAGAATAACAAATTATGCACTCCTTTTGGTTTAAGGTAGCGTACTCCTTCATTTAATATAAAGTTTAATTACTTAGGGGTGTTTGGGATTGCTTATTTAAAATAGATTATTCGTTTTGAAAACGGATAATCAGATAATCAGCTGTTACAAAACGTGATTTTAAAATAAAGTGTTTGGATTTGATTATGTTGTTTGATATCACAATAATCAGATAATCAGTTTTAAGTGTTTGTCAAATTCAAAATAATTTATAAGTTTACAGTAGGTCAAAAACTTGCGCATCCTAGTCTTTACCATTCGTTTCGTAGACATCCGAGAGGAGGGCTGGAACTCAC
>BQNB010122762.1:0-20221 GCA_026074375.1 Tanacetum coccineum
ACCTGGACAATGAAGCAGTGAAAGGAAGAAATAGAAAGATATCACTCCGTCTTCACACGTGCTACACGATAAAGAGCTTGTATAAGTTACTTGTGCATGATTTAAGTTTATTTCTATTTTTAGTAACTTTCCTTGATTGGTATACTTGTATGTTTCTTAGATTGTTGTATCCCATGATTTGTATCTTGTTATACTTGGTATTCTAAGAGTAGTACTTTCCTTATTTAGTAAGTTTCCAAAAATAGCAGGTTTCTATAAATAGTAACTTTCTAAAAATATAGCAGGTTTCCATAATTAATAACTTTCTAAAAATAGTAGGTTTCCATAATTAGCATTTGAATTCGTACTTATAATATATCATAATTTAGTTAAATCATGTAACTTATTATGCCTTAGAGTATATTTAGTGATTAATTATAATTAAGGGACATAAATATTATTTAGTATACTTAAGTTACAATTGGTAATTAATTATAAGACTTAAATGTCAACTTCATGATAATATTGATATTAATAGTAATTAATTAACATTAAAGATATATAATGGTCATTTCTATAACCTTTAAGGGTTATTCCTGTAATTAATACAATTAAAGGGGTCTAAAGTGTCATTTCATTAAAATTTAGGGGTCAATATTGGTCTTTACTTGAAAGTTTAAGTTTAAAAATGGAATTATTAAGTTAGGGTTGATAAGAACACTTAAAGTTTTATATAATTCTCGGACGGTCATGTTATATATTAAAATACCCGGTCATGATCCCTCACATATGTTGCCGATAATCATTTAAGCATTAGCCCAATATATCAAGCCGAATTTATTAAGCCAATAATCCCATGTATAAGCGAAAATTCATTTATTCAACTATATCTTGATTCATGCATGGTATAATTATTTAACATAACCACTTAACAGATATTCTTGTATTATTTCATGATATAATCATATCATTTCATGGATAATCTATTAAGGTTCTTGGCTCCAATTCATGTGTATAAACAATCACAAGAAAAGAAAATAAAGGTTTTACGTACATTTACGGGGATTAATCGAGATTGAATTAGATGAAAACACTAGGATCTCTACGAACAAAAATTGAAATCTCGCTCCTTTTCCTCTCCTTGTGGTGTGCCGCCGGTTGGTAGCATGGGTAGGGTTTTCTTTTAATTTTTAATTTCTTGTAACATTTAAATGAGATATAAATCCTAGTTTCTTGTAGTTATAATTAGGACTTGGCTTGGGTTTTAAAAATTAAACTATGGGCCTTTATTTCCTTGTGAAAAGCCGAAATTTCTAAGTCCAAAAATTAATAGTATAGTTTTTATTTTTTTTTTTGTCATATTTTCGCGTGTTCGTTGTATTCATGATCGTATTTATTTTTGTACGATACTTGTATAATAATTAATCATAAGTGTTTCTTGTCGATTTCATTGCTTATTAGAATTTTTTTTTTTTTTTTTTTTATTATTTCATGGTATTTTCATGTGGGTTTTACAAACGTGGTGGTGGTGACGATGGTGGTATTGAAGTACTCCTGTTAAGAAAAGGATAATTCTCGTACCTAAAATTACACATAGGTAGAAGAGCTCTCCCGCCTATTTTCCCACTATGCCCGATAATATTTGAAAAGTTATTGAGTGCATCAATCAAGCAATCATTGCACTGCTGGTATAGTATATCTGGAGAACACTGCACAAGCCCATAAATACTTGTGAAATCAGGCCCAGTTACATTCCAAGCTGCAAACTTGAGAAGCGAATTACCAGCAGCCGCTTTGGGTATCAGATCGTCAAACAGAGTTTGCAAGGCCCTATTGAAACAATCTTTATCAGATGAGTTTTGCACGTTCGAAATAAAGATATATGGCTTCGGTTGATCTATTCCCAATATAGTCTGGTTGGAGTATTTTAACAGGCAGTAGTCGTAGTTTATTATCTGCTTTCCTTTTTGGTTAGGGGCAAGAGTTGTCTCACATTAACTTTGGAGTCTTGAGACAACTCTGACACACATCGGAATTGATGCTCTCTCTGACATAGAGCGTTAGAGTTGACTGTATAAAATTCCTTTGTCGGTGGAGAGTTAAAGATCCGAAGCCTAGAGTTAGTGGTCGGAGAACGGATAGGGTCTTGTCTAGATTTTTTTCATACGTACTATTTCTGGTATAATTAGCAGCGTTTACACACACATTGTTAGTGAATTGGGCTTGTGATGAGGTTATAGTACTGACTGAATATATGAAAATAAACACGAGCCGTATGACCGGTAGTTTTCTGGCAACTATGAACATGTTTACGTGGAACGGTGGAAGGAAGAATTTTAGCTATTCGGAGGAGAGTAAAGGGTCATAAGAAATTAATTTACTATTAATATTAGGGTTAATGGCATGTAATAGCAACGTACTTTTTAATTTGAGCCGTTATTAGATACGAACTTTAAAAAGTATCACAATACCCATTCAACTTTCAAAATTTGTGCTATTATCATACTTTTGATGACGTGGCAATGACGTGACATACCTGAAAGTCTGACACGTGGCGTGACTTGACAACTATGAGGACATATCTTTTACGTACTAAATTTTTTTTCACATGTCAAAAAACAAATTTCAGCCATTTATTTTCTGTTGAGAAAAAAATAATTAATATTTAAATTAAAAATTCAATTAACTATTCTTTTATAGTTTAAATATTTAATGAGCCGTCAATCGTTAAACAAAATAAATTATATCATAATGACGACAATTACATTATCTTCCAATAAACGGACATTTTGATATACTTTCGACATATATTTTTGTCTTTTTTTCATGTTTTATTTGTTGTATCGAAATTCGAATGAAATATGAGATTTGATTTAACATTAATATCGAAGTTTCAACATTAAACATATGTACTAAAGTTGACATATGTATTTGTCTATAAATAAAATTTTTTTCCTGATTTTTCTAATAGAAAACACACATTCATGGCTTTCAAACCATGTATTACACTCCGTATTTCGAAATTACAGTATGATAGCAAATCATTTATGAAACTTCTATAATTTCGAAATATAATTTTTTTATATATATATATATATATATATATATATATATATATATATTATACCTAGATATTATATATTTATTTATCTATATATATATTATATATATATGGAAAGTTATGATATGTCTATATTTCAAGTAAAAAACGGTGAACGTTTTAAAAAATTGAGGAGAAAAGGTTATGTTTATTTTATTAAAATGTTAGACTATCTGAATTACTTCAAATTTGTTTTTTAATAACATGTTACTTCTCTTGGAAGTTTCAGCAACGAAAAAAAGAAAAAAAACACGAAAACACGAAGAAGAAAAAAGTTAGTCGAAAGTATATAAAAATGTCTGTTTATAGAACGATAATTAAATATTCGTCGCGATGCTGCATTTTTTTTCCCTAAAGATTAGTGGTTTAAGATATAGAAAACTTTGAAAAAAAATAAAAGTGAATTTGTTGAAAATGAGTGACTATAATTGATCTCTTGATATAGAGAGAATTGCAAAAATGGTCTTTGTGGTTTGGCCAAATTGCACGTTGGTCCGCCGAGTTTCGAAATTGAAAAAAACGTTCGCGTGGCGAAGGTTTGGTTTCATTTTTGGTCCTTGGTCGAACTGAAATGACCAATATACCCCTGTGTTCGATTTTTTTGATTTTCCCATTTTAATTTATAATTTTTTTTCTTTAATTTTTATTTTTTCTTAAGTCATATTCATCATCTCCACATTATATTCAACTCCATTACCCAGATTTATAAATAAAAATAAAAACACTCTTTCAAAACACTATCATCATTCAACCCAGATTTAAAAACACATTCTTAAAAACACAATAATATAAAGCCAAAAGTTCAATATAGGACCCATATGTGTCATAGATTCAATGAATCCAATATCGCCATCATTTTTCCTCAAAATAAAAAAAACACACTTTCATTCTTTTTTTTTAAATTAATAAATCTCACACACTGTTAATCGTTACGCAAAAACAAAATCTTATCATCGCGACGAGAATTAAATTATTTTCTACTAGAGGGGCGACACTATGTACTTTTCGACGAACTTTTTTTTATGATTTTATGAAGTAATATACGATTTTATGAAATCATATATGATTTATGAAATCATATATGATTTTATGAAATCATATATAGACGGAGGGAGTAATTTTTAGGAAAAATACCTGCTTTAGTTGGAGTTTATTAAGCCCAAAAACAACCAGCAATAAGTGGCTGTTATAAAATCACCATCCTTACACACCTATATCTAAATCTTGATAAGCCAATAAGCATTAGTTCTTTTAAGTTAGCTAACCTTTGGAAATAAAAAATTCCCAACCAATCAAAGCAAACGACCACCTAAGCTCCCCACGTCACCAACTGAACACCAACGCCGCGCACCATGAATGGCGGCAACGAAGAGATCAGCGACATCGCGGCGAGGCCAAAGAGATTCTAGGTGGTCGGTGGGAAGAAGCTGCAATAAAAAAATGGAGGAGTGGATCTGATTGAGATTTAGGTTAGTGATTTGTGATGAGTCATTAGAGTGATAACTCATTTGAAGCCACGTATATGTGAGAGAGATTATTGTGACATATTTGTGAGAGAGATACAGATATACGGTGGAAACGAAGCAATATCCAAAAGAACCGGGTCGGGCTCTCATTTAATGCAGCTCATTAAACACGCCTCGGGGCAATAGCTTTTAAATATATAGTATAATATAATATAATATAATATCTAAATCTTATTCATATACACTCTGATTTATACACACTTCTCAAATTTATAAAAACACATACTTCCCGGATCTATAAAACACACACACACATAAAAACCTCTTTTAACAACATCAACAACTAGTATCATCATCTTTCACATCAACTCACAGCCTCAGCCACCATTGCTACCCACCGCCGACCACCAGCCCTAGGTAACAACAAACCACAACAGATCCTCATCCACTTGTACTCGTTTTTTCCATCAAATTTTAGATGGGGTTAATGTTGAGATTTTCGAGACACACATCTGTTGTTAATAGGTTACGTAACACAAAGTTAGCTCAGAGATTGTTGTTGATGTGTAATTTTAATTTTTTTCTTATTTTTATGACTTAACTTTTTGTTCTAAAAGGATATTGGTTATTAACCTATCTTTGATGCTTCAAATTGTATTGTATAACACCTACTGAGTAATAATCTTTGATATAATATGTTTTTATGTTGGAATCTGTTTTTTAGTTGGGTCGAATATTACATGTAAATAACAGGTTCATCAGCTCAGAGGTATGTTACGCATCTGCCAATATTCTCATTGTTGTGTATTAGGAATAAACTTAAACTAAGGTTAGGGGGTTAAGTGTACATTGTAATTTAGATTAGGAATAGATTATATACTTAGGATTAGATAATACTTGTCTTTTACAAGGTAGGAATGATTCCTATTATATTTAGGATATGTATCTACACCCCTCATCTCCTATTTTATAAATAGAGATGAGGGGGGATGCTAGTTTGTACATTCTTCTTTGCTCATACAATGTAACGTTTGGGGTCACGTGTGTGTTTTCTTTGAGTCTATATTCCGCGCTAGCTTTCAAGGTTTGTTGGACTTATTTATTCAACAAGTGGTATCAAGAGCCAAGGTTACGTTGGTTTCTTGAAGCTAGGTCGACTTAAAGGTGTCCGCGGGTTTCTTGGTATTCTAAGTCTTGGTGGTTCTTGGAAAACAAGTAAGGTTTAGCTTTGTCTCAGGATTCAAGAAAAGTGATTTTTCCTCTTCCCCTTGGAGTACAAGGTATATCAAGGTTGTAGACATGAGGTGGAAAGATCGAAGCTTTAGGGTATTCTAAAGGTTAGTAGATCAATCTTTACAAGAAAGCGGGGTTAACACACGGCTTGTGAGACTTGTCGGTAAAGTTGGTTAAAAAGCAACTTGACAAGGTTTGTAGCAAGGTTAAAGAAGAATGGCTAGTATGAATACTAGGTTAAACATCGAAAAGCTCGATGGGAATATTGTACAAAAGCATGGAGGTTCAAAACAAGTTGGGTTCAAACAACTTGGTCCTGGTGTTGAAACAGGTGTCCAGGAGTCATGATAAAAAAACGTGTTGTTTGAGTGAAACTGCCAGGAGCTCAAGGAGATCGTGAAGCTGAGTTTGTCAGTTTAGTAACGATGATGCTGCAGGGCCAAAGATGGTTGGAGGACAAGCACCTGAGAGAAGCCAAACTCCGACTGCTTGGTATAACTGAGCGAAGAAAAGTACACCTTCGGTATAAAAGTGGGGGCAAATACGTAACCGGAGTACCTGGTCAAAAGGGTGCAGAGGGTAATGTTGCTGAAAATAAGAAAGGAGTCTATGAAAGCTAATCTAGGGAAATTACTTAAGTACAAGGCCTGGTTAACAAGGCGGTCCCCGGTTCGAGGTTCAGCATTGCAGAAGATGTATGAGTATCGATTATGTTTAAGTGTTAGTCCTAAGGTGGAAATTGTTGTGTATTAGGAATAAACTTAAACTAAGGTTAGGGGGTTAAGTGTACATTGTAATTTAGATTAGGAATAAAACTATAATAGGATTAGATAAGCTTGCCTTTTAAAGCAATGATGTTTCCTATTCTATTTAGGATAGGTTTCTACCCCTCATCTCTATAAATAGAGATGAGGGGGATGCTAGTTTGTACATTCTTCTTTGCTCATTCGTTAGTTAATACAATGTAACGTTTGAGGTCACGTGTGTCGAATATTACATGTAAATAACAGGTTCATCAGCTCAGAGGTATGTTACGCATCTGCCAATATTCTCATGACAAGAAGTTGCAGATTAAGGTAGAGACGAGTCTTAAATCCGAGGTAGTACTATAGTAGTGGTAGTAGCAGCATATGGGTTTAAAGCATGGTTGTGTTAATAGATTGATTTGTTGGTTGCAGATTTTGTGATAAGATTATTTGTTAATAGATTTTGGATTAATTTGTTGGTTACAGATTTTGGATTAATTTGTTGGATGCGTTTGTGTTTATAGATTGATTTTGTGATAAGATTATTTTTAAAGCATGTGAATGTGTGATGGAAGATGATGATGTTATGAAGAAGTTAATGAATTTTTGGATAATGGGTTTAAAGATGATATTTTTTTATTTTCTTATTAAAATTAACTTAAATTCATAGGAAAATAAAAAGAGGATGACGACGAGGGTATTTTGATCATTTCAGTTCGACCAAATACCAAAAGCGCCACACGGACGATTTTTGCAATTTTGAAACTCGACGGACCAAACGTCAATTTCGCCAAACCACAAGGACCATTTTCGCAATTCTCTCCTTGATAAATAAATAGATGTTTAATATACACTTAAGAAACTTCAAAACCCCATTTAGAAGACCTTCTATTTGGTCAAATTGTATTCACTTGGCAATCTAAACGCATTATAATGTCTAGTTTTATTTAATATAATACATATCCAGTAACGAAAGAAGGTTTGTTGTTCATTAACTTTCGTTTTTGGGTAAATTGAATTTTGGTCTCATTACAGGTTTAATCCCAATCTTTTCAGAAATGCAGTATTAATCCTCATTTTAAAGTTTTGGTTGCATGTTTAGAGCCTGACTAAAGTTAAATGACCAAAATACCTTTTGTCTTCTTTTCTTTCGAAAATGTCACCGCATGTATCGCCACCCGTATTAATGGAGTAATAAACTACTACGTAATAAACACAGCCACTGCTGCCTGTGTCGCCGCCTGTATCACATATCGATCACAACCACAGTCGGCCATCACAGATCGCGATTTTGTGTGTTTTTGTTTTGGATTTTTTTTCAGATCTAATGTTAAAGATAATGGGGTTAGTGTTTTTTTAGATTTATTGTTGTTATTGTTTGTGTCTGTTGAAGATAATGGGGTTTATGGGTATTGAATTGTTTGTTTGTGTTTTTTTTCTTTTAGATTTGTGTCAAAAGAAAAAAAAGAATTATTGTTGTTATTCAGATTTATGGTTTAAAATAATAAATGTAAAAAAAAATACAAAGGTATTTTGGTTATTCAACTTTGGCTAAGGACCAAATATGTAATTTCGAAAGGACCACCGCTATACTTACGAAAGGATTGAGATCAAACTTGTAATTTGACCAAACCACAAGGACCAACAAATCAACTTACTCGTCGGTTTTTTTTATATATGAACTGCTTAACCATAACACCTTCCACCTCTTTTAATGGGCTTGTTTGTTAAATTTTTTTGTTAAGTCATGTTTAATTAAAAAGTTGACTTAATTCAGACACCCCAGTTTTATTACTTAAATAATTTCAGTCATTTTTCTTATTAAGTCACACACAAACAGTTTTTCATATGGACTTAATGAATTCAGATTTTTTTGCATATTAAGTCAATTAAGTTCGTTTTCAAACGCACCTAAGGGCCTATGGTTAGCAAGATCTAAATACACATAATTACCAAAAATAATGAGTGGTTCACTTGCAGTCAAACATTTACCGTAAGCAATGAGGAGAGATTCTAGACAAAAAGGTAAAAATGGGCCACAGCTTATAATTACTTTGTTGAAAACAATAGGCATGCGTGACAAGACTTGAGATCCAGCGAATTTGAGCCATGGAACAATACAAGCTGTACACGCCAACAATGACTTCCGAGTCTTCCGGGCCGTAAGTTGCTCTTCATATACGGATTTCTACATGAATCATTTTGTTTATCACACGAAGTCATGCTTTTCATTTAACGTAGGCCGTGTTAGAATCAGGAGGAAATAGGGAATACTCGGTTGGGTTTAGGGATTATATGATCATTGTCATAAGTTTTAATCAGTGGCAATGTTAACAGGGACATGTTCTTTTGCCTTAGGGGCTCGAAATCTTTATGGTGGCTCAAGCCCTTTAGGTGTCTAAAGAGAACTTGCAAAATGGGGCCTTTTCGATTACAATATTTTGCGTAGTTTTGTTTTTCAATCGATTAGATATATTGAACGTCCGGGCATTAAACAAAAAGACCATGCGATTTTAAGACACTGGAGATTGGAAAAGAAATTGAGAAACAGAGAACCAATTGTGTAACATTGCTAATTTATTTATTCATGCCTTGGCTAAAAACCCATCAAATTCCAACTTATTTCAATACCAAATTTCGATTTAACCAAATTCTCAAAAACAAAATAAGCCCCAATTCAATATTAGAAATTTAGAATCATTAAAAATTAGCTGACCATTTTCTTCTGACCCTTACGAACACGTAAGTCCAACGAAACAACCTGAAAATGAAGAAAATTATAAGGTGATAGGAAGGCACCAGTCCAAGCCCATAATTCCACATCTACCGACCCGACTCAAAAATGGATTATCCTGGTCCAACTAGAGACTGCATGAAGTTTGACCAACCCACGTTTTTATTTCACAGTCTGTTATTTCATTTTAGTAAGTCCTAGTATAGTTTTATTTGTTTGAAGTTGTCAAAGCAGTTATTTTGGTTTCCACAAGTGTAGGAAACGTGGGTAGAAGTGCTATGTTCAGTTTTCTTTGTTTTCACAGATATGTACTGAAAAATAGGAAATGAGAAGACAGACTTTATTTTCCTAAAATTTATTCTTTGTACTTAGAGGATATCTTGTTCCTTGCTATTCTAATTTCGGGTAGATAATTAGAAGGTGATTGTGGACGACTAATTCAAATTCTCGTGGTGTGTCTGTATCGAGAGTTTGGCTTAGAGACTCTACCCAACAAAACTGTTTTTGAATCCAATCAAGAGGCTCGCTGCTATCACGGTTCTTCTCAACTTATACCTGAATTGAGTTGTAAAAACAAGTCGGTTTTGTTAGATACGATTAAGAAGTGTCACGACTTGCTTGTGCTTCTATAAACAAACAAGCAAGATACATGCGCGTTGCCGCGGGGCATAATTTTTTTTGCGAATCGATTTCGAATGAATAATGAGTGGTAATGTGTCCGTGCGTTGCGGCGGGGCTGACTTATATGCGATACATGTATTTTATTTAACTGTACATTTTTTTAACAATCACGGAATTTGAATGGGTGTTTGTCGTTGGGGCGAAGTATACGTTATTTATAGAGCGAATATATTTGAGAAATATAGTTTATTAAATAAGAAAGTCGTAAATAGTTAAAAGTTGAGGGTACGTTTCGTAAATTTTCTTTTTTATTTCCTATTTATATTAAACTTCAACATTTTTCATAAAATCGTGTGTATGTCAGAAGCATTTCAATATTTGGCTCGTTTTGTTCGCAATACAAAGATCTTTCCGATGGTGTTTTCTTATCTGAATGGATCGGTACATATGTGTTATATATTTGATAAATAAAGTTTATTATATAAAAAAGTCGTAAATAGTTAAAAGTTGAGGGTCCGCTTTGTAACTTTTCTTTTTATATTTGATTTTGGGCCATTTTTATTCGTTGTTGGGCTAATGTTTTTGGCCCGATACAATACGACGTCGTATTGTATGAAATATATATATATATACTAGTCACATAACCCGCCCGACGGGCGGGTTCGCTTCGAAAGTTTGTTTAGATAAGAGGTTTGTGTGTGTTTGGCTTAATAACTGCGAGTGTCGAGTCCTCTAATTCTTCAGTGTTAAAATCGTCGGTCCCACCAATCTTGTTAAATCCAACCTATACATGAATTCTGGATACATTAGCCACCTGTGATTATAAAAAGAAAAAGAAACATAAATTGCAGACTCATACCACATAATCATCCACTTTAGCGTTCTTTATAAGAGCAATATTTGGAAGAACAACAATCTTTAGCTTGTCAGATTTAAGCGGACTTTTCTCTGCTTGGATCTTTATATATCGCGTCTTAGTATCCTGCTAAGCCATTATTTCCAAGTGTTTGTCCACTACATGCACTTAGGTTTAACATGAGTCCTCAATTCTGATATACTTTGATTGTTTCCAAAAGAAAAAACAACTGAGGCGCAGAATTAACAATTACATGCATTCACACACAAACATAGCCCGTTGCTATGAAACCTGATTGTTTTTCATGTTTATGAAACATAATGAGTGCATCTCTCCGCCATGAAACAATAATACAAAGGATTACATACCTTTCATCGTTAGTGTTTTGAGAAAACCTAAACCATTATCAATATTTCCATTGTTTTTCTCCTTTTACTCTTTCAAGTTTGTACTGCTGTTTTTGGTCAGAAAATCACTTGAAAGCCACTGGAACAATATTGAACTAATCTTACGTTTCCAAGCAGTTAGGACCCTTGTTGCACCAACTGAAATTAGTAGGAACTGGTTTTCCTGATCGTCTATTGGTATTTTTCGTGTCCATATTATCTGTAAAAATATGTACATTAAATATAGAGAAAATTGATCTTACAGCTGATCCGCCAACATGCTCTCCGAGCAATTTTAAAAAAGTCCAGTTATCCATACCCGAAGAATACCTATGTATTTTTGCAACGTAAGTTGAAAAAAATTATAAAGATAATTAAATTTGATTTTATGTTAATTAGTTGTACCTTATCAACCTCACAGTTCCATCTTACAGTCCGTTGCTGTGAAACCTGATTGTTTTGTTATATTTGGTTTATGTGTTTAGTCAAATATGAGTCAAATTTATCAATGCATGGTGTGTTCATGTGTCGAGGATAAAGCATACACTGAAAGGTCGCAGTATAAACTTTGGAATGGACTCGTGACACACAGTCCAGACTACAGTTTACGGGATTACGCCAGAGAGAGTGAACTAATGCATAAAAATAGATAGCATTAGTATAAATGTATGTATCAAATTTCCGTTCTAAAAAGTTAAAAAAAAGTATATAAAAGGTACCTGTTTGAAGGCTTGCAAACCCATGTTCAATGATGTCCCTCTCCTCTTTTGTGGTACGATATGGGTCGATGTAATCCTTGCTTATTATTTACATCTACATGTCCTTTATTTCAATAATTGAATTCTTAGTGATGATGAAGATTTAATAATGCTGAAATATATTGGTTTTCACATACATGTTCTCAAATATTAGACACAAACTAAAGCAATATATTTTTCAAAAAGATTACATCCTCCTGGTATCATTCGTGGTAACGCTGAGTTCTGTCTTGGTAAGAAACCAACTCAAATTTCAACTTTGACTTCCCTAAAGAAGACATAAAATCTGTCTTTCAAAATCTCGACGACTGAACTATACAACTGATCAAAGTAATCCACATCTCTTTGATTTGCCATGTAACCATACAACTGTCATCTTTTACATATAAATATGAGGAAATATCCGATCTTTCCTGGTGACATATTTGAAGAAATCATACCTTGCTCCTCTTTAACTTCACACTAAAACTCTTTAATCAACCTAAAAAGAGTATCAATCAGATGGTGCAAGTTCCTTTACATATAGATGAAAAAAATAGGGTTCATACTATGTACCTGTGATTTATGGATCTTTGGTCTTGGGTGAAGTTAAAGTGTCCATATAATCAGAATCATGAGTACCACACCCAAATTGAAATGTTGTAATTATCATTGGGTACGGGAAAACTTTGAGAACCTGTTACAAAATCAAATTAGTCATCGTCGGCAAATTGAATGTAACTGACTAAACCTAGGCTGTAAAGTTTAACTATACAAATTAAATAACAAATATGCAATTAAATATTCCAAGATAGACGTTAAATATTTACATTCATGCAAACAAATATGCATGGTATTTTAGAATTCAAGAATAATATTACCTATGTTTAAAACCTAGTCTCAAATATCTACACTTATAATTAAAACAATATCTTAATTAATTGAATACAATTATAAGTGTTTTTTAGTCTCTCGTTTTCATTTTAACCCGACCTCTCCACTTTGTTTCGTCTCTGATAATCTATTAAAGGTTTTTTTTGATCTAGTAGATTGTGTGAACATAATTTATTATACTTAAATTTTTGATATTTTTTTATATTCTGCAATTGTTTTAATTTGTTTTACTTGTTATGTTAGGTTAAATTATACGATTAGTTAAACGTGGATGAAAATGTTATAGATTTTTAATCTTATGTTAAAGCAATTACATGTCCTAATAAGCGATTTTAGATGAAACATCCAATTTTCTGTTAAGGGTAGTGATATGTACACGGAACCTTTTTATTTGCACACAGAAATTTGAATGGAAATGACATTTGTACCCCTGCCCAATTTCACTCGCTTTTCTATACTGATCTTCTTTCTAAACTATCAGGCTCCCTCAGCCCTCATCTACTTTTTGTTTAATCTTCTATCTGCGCACATCATCAATTTTTATAGTGAAATTCTTTTATATACCCAGTTAACAGATGAACAATTTCATGTGTAAAAACCACCTGGGTATTCAAATTAATGAATCTGGTGGTGCCTCAATTCCACCCTTCATTTGACTTTTTGATGATTTTGATTCAACATGACGCTCAAGAGCACCATCTGTCAGGTGGATGGCAAAGTTTTTGGAAACTTTGAGAATGTTTTATGGAAAAATAAAATCTACGATGTGAAACTTTTGACAGAATTTTGAAGGAATGTTTGGAGGGTTAATATAAGACGTACTACGACTCTTGACAAAATATTCGGCGAACTTGGTTTTCATTGAGATTTAAGAAACAAATTGATGATATACATGTTAAGTTAAACTCATATTCTAGGTTATTGATAACGGTTCATGGATTCCCATAGTTTCATGACTTTTTTATACAATTTGCCGTAAAACTGTTCTTCTTTATGTGTATGCAATCGGTGTGAGAGAGAAGAAGAAAAATTTTAGTCCACTATTTTAGAGAGAATATCAAAGTTGAGATATTATCAGTGAGAGAGTAAGATAACCCGTCTGACGTGCTGGTTCACTTCATAATAATATATACAATACTAAGTAGATGTACATAATAATAATTCTAGATATTCAGAAAGTTGTATATAGAAGATTTTGATGAGTATAGTTGGTCGTGTGAAAAAACTGAATGGTTGTGTACAAAGAAGCTTATCAAGAGTCGATAAAGGCTCTTATAGAATGTATCATTCCTTTCACAAAAATGTTCTGAATGAACCGGCCATAGGCATATGTGATGCATCCTATCATAAATAAACTGCAATTGTATTATATAAATAAATTAAATATAGATGTATGAATAGTAACCGAACCGAAATTTTGATTTTTGAAAAAAAAATAACCGAACAATCGTTTTTAGTTTCGGTAGGTCATTTTGGTTCATTTTTTATTTTTTGTTACGTTTAGGTTTTTTCGGTTTTTCTGCACGCACATAACTTTTATATGCAAACATTAAATACTACGTATGTCATATCTGCAACGATAATCGTGAAAATTGCCAAATTATGCGCGAGACCTGATATCAAAGCGACAGTAAGTATGAAATCATGATAACAATAGCTTATCATAAGTATATACATACATATCTAATTGAGACGATTTTCGAAACCATTTTTTATAATAAGTATTTGATCAGAACTTGGGTTATAGTTAGTTTTTTGTGATTACCTCCATTGGTTCAAATTAACAAAAACTTTAAAGTTAAAGGCAGATTTACTGGGTATGACACGTTAAATGGTTCCAAATTTAGCATAAAATCTATTCAAATGATCTAGATTAATTTATTGACCAACAAAAAAATATGTTACTTCAGTTTGTCACCAAAGATATCCTTTGGGTATGTGAGTTCCTCATTAACCTAGATGTTGTGGGTTCAAGCATCGCTGAAAGAACGTGTAAAATATATTGTGAAAAAAAGTTGCCGTTCTAAAAAAATATGTTACTGCTGAAAAGCTTAGTTCCTAGTTGATACGTGATACAACTATTTAGTGGGTGGCAATACAAAGTTAATGGTGGATGGTTCCTCTATTGTTTTGAAAAAACATTTATTACTAAGAGTCGCAAGACATTAGATTCACAAATACATAGTCATTCAAAAATACAATGGTAACTGTCATGCAAATACCAAATAAATCCAATGAATTGTGAGGTCGATCTTTTGTGTCAAGCATCTGCTCAAGTTTCGTTTTATGTTTGTGTCTTAGATTGGTCAACTTTGGCATTTTATTTTTATTTCTAAAGGGTCAAATGTGTAGAGCTGGTCTGTTGGTTAAAAGTCATTGAAATGTATCCAAACATTTAAAGCTTTCTAAACTGCTTATTAAAAAGTTTTAGATCTAACCACAACAAAATAGTTTTCCAATTGTATTCGACACATCAGTTATATAAAGTTGCAAAAAAAATATTTTACGTTATGTTTACTCCTTGTTTTGGTTCCTTCTAAAGTCATCTTTTCATCCGTTATTAACTTATTATATCTGCATCACCCACCCATTTTCTACTTACTTTGCAAGTCATGATCATTGCTTCATACTATATGATACTTCATCTAGGTTGCGGCTCTTTTTTATATTGGCACAACCAAGTCCCATCCTCCTATTCCTGCCCATCTTTCTCCCGAGGCACAGGATTTACTGCTGAAATGCTTACACAAGTACGTATATTTAACGGTCTTGTATCCACTTATATGTCATTTGTTAAAGTTCAGTCTATACAAAGTCAATAAATAGTGAATACTAAAGCTCCCATTTCACACATTCAATTTTCCTGTTGTATATATTTTTCATGATATCGTGCTCACATTACTTTTTTAATTGTCAGTGTAGAGTGTAGACAGGTTTAATTTCTTAGTTTTTTTGTTGGTTTTTCTTTCATCTGCTCCCAATTGGATTAATATTCTTCCGGGAAATCCACGAGATGAGACCTTCGCTTCTATTTAGAGCTGCATGGTGATTCTAATCTGACCCATCTTACTTCTTAGAGGTCTGAACCTGTGTTATTAACACTACTTTCTGAATTTATCTCGGCAGCTTTTCCTTTTCGTTATCTTAATTTCATTCGGCATGAGACCCAGATATCAATCATTGGTTTCTAGCAACTACAGTTCCGTTATGAACGAAAATCCCTTACTTCGAGGCTGATTGGCATTTGAGTCCACCTGCTCATTTTCAGAAATACATGTCATTAGAAGATCAAGGGATTTCTGTTGTCCGAAAGTCTGACCGGGACATTGCAAGCTCAAACGATTGCCGCCAACATGCGTTTCAGGTGGATGTCTATTACCGCAAGAACAATAGACACCTGTAACCAATGGTTTTTTTCTGAACATAGAAATCTATAATTAATACAACATAAGATATATCAAAACAAAAACTGATTTTAAAATTAAGCACATTGCTTATCATGAAAAATATTTGTCTTTTACCTTCAACATTAAACGTTTGGCCAACCTTTCATAGGATGACTTTCAGCGTAATATTAGCCGCTCGAGTACCCAAAGAATATTCTCGCTCTTGATCGGCATGACAACCCCGAGACACAGCTGAATCATCCGAGTTCGAAAAAGGTACCAGCATTCGTGAACAAGCAAATATATAGCCATATAATTTAAAAGAAATTGAAAGGACTAAAGTTATACAACCATAAAACCCATAATACTATAACGTGTTACGTGGTGTCACATCTAAAATATAAACTTTTTGTCTATAAGGAAGTTGATAAATTCATGACAAAAACACTTGCAGTTACATTAAATATGCACATTAAGTTCCATATATTCTCCCATACACCTTTTCATCTGTGGCCCAGACATTACATTTGAATATTATGAAAAAATGAAGATTTCAATTAACACGGCATATATTAACGGCTGTGAATGTCATAAAAAAATGAGGGTTACCTCGAACATTACATCAAGGTAATGACAGCAATGAAAAAGAGAAAGCAATGAAAAAGAGAAAGGGCATCAAGGTGCTTGGTTGCCCAAATGCGGTCTGTACTCGCCTTGGTTTCATTGTCCTCAAAGCCTCCGGCAACCCCGAAATCCACTATTCTCTGTTTTAAATGTGCATCAAGTAAATTGTCCCTTGCTTTCAGGTCTTTGTAAACTATCGCTAATCTTGAGTAGTCTTGGAGATATAGGAGACCTCAGATTATCCCTTCTATTACCTCTACCCATTTTTCACACTTCAGCATAGACATTTGACGTGGATCTACACATGCCAATTTTATGTTATAACTTTATTAGACAATTTGAAGTAGAAAAAGCTCGATATGTGTATATAATTGACTGATCACCAAAGAGTTAAAAGTCTAAGCTTTTGTTTGGCATGCACTCATAAAGTAATATTGTTCCTTCCTTTTCAGTGCAAAAACCTAAGAATTTGACTAAATTTACGTGTTGTAATTTTGCTGCGAACATGACGTCGTTCTTGAACTCCTGGAGCACTGGTTTAGGAATAATGAAAGTCTATTTACCGCTCTAAATTGCCTTGCGAGTAACTTTTTTAGAATCTTCTATAGCAGATTTAAGAATCTCTTACATTTAGAAATTCAAAATTCCCATTTCAAACTTAAAATATATAAGCAAACGAATTTTACCTCGTAGTTCGAATTTGAATAAAAAAGCAGCTTCATTGCTTCCTTCATCTGAAATTTGGACGAAAAACAACCATGATGACATGAACACCCCGATTTAGAATATGAAAGTTGTTGAGGTTATAAACCCTGAACCTACACATATAAGTTATAGAGTGTAAGAACCAACGGTAATGGCAATGTGATTGAGGGGGGTGTTTGTCCGTGCATTTCGGCCTATTCGATTATTACGACTTAAGGTCACAACAATTAGCTTTCAGTTTTGAATAACTGCATTTAGTTTTTGATTATTTGATTATTTGATTATTTATGGATCAGATAATCAGTTTCACTTAATATGTCAATATCATTAAACCCAGCAACCAACGTTTAAGACCAAAACACATACAAACCGATATTAAAGGACATACCATTTAATGTGCTAGAAGCAGGTGTAGCCTGAACCGGTTCCTCTTGCTGGGTAGAAGGCAGTTTAAGTTGTGCCATTGATACACAGGTATATGCACATGCACAAGATGCCGGTTAGAAGCAGGAATCATTGTGACTCCGGGTTGCTGGAGTGGCTGTATCGCTTGGTGGAGCTTGGGAGTTGGTGTAATCCAAAGTCCAATAGAATCCGTAGATCTTAGAACAACCAAAATTTCACGTAAGTTCAACAATTATAATGTAAAATTTGAATGTAACTGAAAATAATACCATATTTGGTTTAATTTAACTCTGGTTTTCGTCTGTAACTTCTAATAATATGCATACTGTCCTCATTCAAGATCAAAGCTTCGCCGAGGTTTAATACCGCTTGAATAGACTTACTTAAAGGGTTTTTTATAATGCATCAAATCTATTATTAGTTGGGTCTCTAAAATGTACCTTGGATGAGGAGAACCTTTGATAGGCTTCTCTCCATATTTTCTGCAAGACTTCTCATCATGCAGGATATCTTTAAGCTTGTTACTAACAACCGGGACTTTGATTGTCCTGTTAACCTTATGCTTCATGATAAACAGAAGATATGCTTAGATTATGATAACATTAACATAAGGGGTAATAGTAAATGCACTTAATGAAGGGAATATGGCATATTGAATAATGAAAATACAGTTTTCAGATGTTATAAAGTGTGTTGTATGAGATAATAATTCTACCTTTCACTTCATGAATCAACTTAGTTGCAACCCGTATGGCTTATAAGCACTTTTTACAAAACACATCCGTATGCTTAATTTCTACTTTTCCAGGAGTTTTCATTAATGTCTATGAGAGATTTGTAAACCGTTGTAAACTATTAAGACCTCAAGTAAGGGATAATTTATAATGTATTCTAGATCAAACCTTAAAATCTAGTATGCACAAACATAAGCCTCAACCTTCTTATGTAGTTATGTTTAGAGTATAGTTGTGATAGCATCAACAAACAAACAACATATCCAAAAGGAGTGAAAATTGACTCCCTCATATCAGTATAGATGGTTGGTCTCTTTGTGTGTGTGTTTTATGATTCTTAAACGTTCCATCATATAGATGTGGCATTGCTATTCGTTTATAAATAATAATTCTTAAACACACTTTCTAAGATGCAACATTTTATACCTCAATCAGTTCATATACTCAAATGGTGGTTCATATACTACAACCATTTTCTAAGACCCGATTAGTATCTACTACAGCAAAGAATCGTGAAGAATTTAAATTACTATTGTAAACTATAGGCAACATACCAATAATATATCTATAAGCAAAAGAAAGTTGAAGTGATGATAGCTTTGAGAGTAGTGTTGTGTTACTTCAAACGGCGGAGCTGTTTGGATCTATCAAGAATCGAGAAAGAATATTAAAGATGAGGATATGGAATTTAAGTTTGATAAAGATGAGGATTTTGGTATATCAGGAGGATTATTTTATTTGAATAAAAATGAGGATTTATATCAGGTTGCGTTTGAGGAATTAGAGTATATCAAGATGGGGTTGTTAATCAATATCATAATTGTTTTGGATAGTATGAAACAAATGGAAATTGTGGTTAAGGGCATACAATATTAACCATAAGTCATAGGTTCAAAGTTTTTCAAAGTTAAAACTCATTTTAATGTGATTATAGTTCAAAATGTGTAAAAAAAATCGAATCAATGTTAAAAAATCTCTCGTTTTTGCAATATAAGTAAAATATTGAATCTTTTATACAAATTTAAAGAATCATTACCATAACTCGATTTTAGCAATGATTTGTGAATCAAATTTGTGATTTATAGCTTTGATTCACTATTAAATGATGTTCACTTGTGAATCAAATCAAAAAATATGAATCCATTTGCTCAAACGTAGATTTCTCAATCTTCTCAAAATAATTTTTTTTTAACACAACGTGATGGTATCTTTTAAAATTGTTTGACGGTTTGACATCTGTTGTTCTGATGAAATTCAGATGAACTGTTTACTAATGGGTCGGGAAATGGCTTAGCTTATGTATTGTACTTCCTAGGATAAACAATTGAGTTTGTAAAAATTTAAATACTTTACATCGATGCATGTTGGTGTTTGACTTTATGTAATGGGACGAGAAATGGCTTAGCTTATGTATTGTACTTCTTGGGATAAACAATTGAGTTTGTAAAAATTTAAATACTTTACATCGATGCATGTTGGTGTTTGACTTTATGTTATTTAATAGGCTTATGATGTTTTTTAGTGATAATAAAGTTAAGAGTAAACTACACCGTTGGTCCTTGTGGTTTGCGTTGACCAGCGTCCCTAGTCCCTTGACCAAAAAAGTTGCACCATC
>BQNB010122763.1:0-18297 GCA_026074375.1 Tanacetum coccineum
AATGCATATTTTTTAGATCCTAGTAAATCTGATAGACATCTCCACACTCTTCGGAATATGTGCATCACCACCACCCTCCGCCGCTGGACGGCCTCTAAATATCAACTGACCGTCACCGTGTTTAAAATCCCACTTGTTTTCGTCTTTAGAGCCCTCTAAATTCCATCGAATCTTTGTCTTATTATTATAGGTATATATTGAAACTGATGTGTTTCATATATGTATTTATTTGTGTTTGCGGATCTGGATTAGTACATCCGTTTGTGAGAGGGTGTTTTGGGTATGTTTGGCAAAACTAGCTGTAAGCTTGTAAACTGTAAGTTGTAAGCTGTAAACTGCAAAACTGTTAACATGAGTTATAAGCTGTATTTCTTTTCTAATAAAAGTGTTTGGTAAACTAGCTGTTATGTAAATCATATGATGTAAAATGACATAAAAGGACATATATATAAGTGTAAGCGAATGCGAAACATAGAAATAAATATCGTATTGCTTAAAAAAACAAGATTGTAATATTTCATTATGGACGTGCAAAATTTCCCCCCCCCCAGAAATTAATGTGACAATATCATCCCGGATTTGTTTCATCATTAGATGTTCCTTGAGAGACGTTTTCCAGTGTTTGTTTTATGGCTACGAACATCATGAAGTTCATCACGTGGTATACTGGTATGTAATTTGAATGTTGCTCGATCGTAGTAAACATCATATCTTCTTCATCAATATTACGAATGTAGTTATGCAAAGTCACCTAACATTATACAGACAAGACTATTCTCAATTAACCAATCTAGTTATATAAGTGATCATATATTGTTGTATCATGTTCAACCTAAGTAACTCGACAAAATAAACGAATACACAAACCGTACATGTGCGATTTAGAGACTTTTAGAGCTTACAAATATCACCACAACAATGAAAAATGATTAGTATGATCAAAGAGAAAGAGAGGCTACTCAGTGTTAACCTAGGAGTTGTCCATTGCTCATGCAACTAATAAACCTACTTAACTAGAAAATTGCTAAAGCATAAGTTTTTTTATCATGCCACAATTCACTACAAAAACTACAGATACCTATTTATATATGCATGCGAGGTTTTCTCTATACCACACTAAACAATTCACTACAAAAATAACACCTGGTAATCATTCATTCATACTATCGTGTATATCGGTATACTGTTATAAACAAGAAAATCATCTATATAATATTGCAATCAACCAATTTAATCATCCAGAAGCATGGTGTATAGTAGAAACACACAATAGTTTTTCACATGCATATAACAAAATAGTTTTTCCTTTATACCAAAATATAACAGATGCATGCATCCCAAGATAGGGTTTATGTTTGTATAATAGTACTATAACAAATAGAAGAAGCAAAACAAGTGCATTCTAAAGTATGTAAAAAATGACGACGTACTTGAATAGGTTTTGACGTGTTGTTTGTTTGTTGAAAAGAGCAAATAGGGTTGTGGGAAGATGGTTTATACATGATTTTTGTATAAGGTTAGAGGGTATAAGGGTAATTTAACTTTTTAACAGCTCCTCAATGTTTAGAATGCTCTATTCTGTTTGGCAGGAGCTTTTTTGAAGCTTTTTGTAGAGCTGTAAGCTTTTTGTTACAAAAATAATCTCTTTCAGAATAAATAGCTCTGTTTGGATGCATCAACTTTAAGCTTTTATTTTAAACAAGTAGCTCCTAAATGAAAAGGTGATTGATGAAGCTTTTAAAATTGTAGGAGCTGTTAAGTCTGTAAATTACTAATATACCCTCCAACCATAATATAATCTATTTAAATATGTACTTTTAAGTCATTTTACATCTTATAATTACAGTCAACAGCTAATTTACCAAACACTTTTATTGAACAAAAAGCTAATAGCTCTAAAAAAGCTATATAAAAGCACTTGCCAAACAGGCCCAAGATAATATTTCTTGATACGGATATGTGTATTGTGGTATTTTTTTTTTTGAGATGATATAAAAGGAAAAATAGACGAAGATTAAATATTTGTGAGAAGGTGGAAGGAGAAAAATGTGTAATATAAAGTAGAGGACATATGGTTATTTTATAAAAATTGCAATTATTTTATTTTTTTTTTGTTTTTAAATATACATAAAAAAAATTGGATGACAATTTTTGTGTTTAAGAGGGATATATATATATATAATTTTTAGTTTATGTTGGATATATATGCAATTTTTAGTCATTGAAGGGATATATATGCAACTCTTCCTAACTTAAAGTTGTTATAATTTTCTTTTGTTCATGAACTAGTAGTATTGGGCTAAAATACTGATGCATATACACTTGAACCAACTTTTAAGATGCAATTTGTAAATTTGTTCAAAAATTATGACAAATGGACTACAATAAATGGGCATTAGTTAAAAAAACTATAAATTTGTTAATGGGATATCCCTTATAGGTTATCGTTCAACCCGATAACGAAACAATTAAAACCCTAACCCGGCCCTATTAGGTTATCGGGTTGACCCGAAAAACCCAATAAGCTAAGTTGGACCCGAATCAACCGACCCTATAAGACCTTATCGGGTTCGGGTCGGGTCAAGTCAACCCATTTGACACCCCTAATTGTAATGATGAAAGGTAGTACAAATTAGATGGTGGTCATAAGTTGATTATAATTCATCAAATTCATTTCACACTCGAGCAAATATACCAACAACCTTAATGAGCATCATCAACTCTTGTTGGTTCTATCACTTTGTCCTTATTTATAAGAGAGCTAGGTATCATGGTTTGTTTGGAGCTCGTGGCCTTTTTAAAAAGTACAGCCACGGACAGCACACGTCAGCAAAAACCCCTATGGCACCAGAAATCCTTTGGCACTACAATTTGTGCCGTATCCTTTGGCACCAGAAAATGTGGTACCGTTGGCCTAATTTTTATTTTTTTCATTTACATAAAATAAAACATACACTATATAACTAAAATAAACTTCATTAAAACTAAAACACATTACATTAATAAAAAAAAGTACATAGAAAAAAAAACATAATACGTAAACAAGAAATAAAGATTACAAACTAGTGATTATTCCATAAATGCTCCACAAGGTCATGTCAAAGATCGTTGTGCACTTTTCTATCTCGAATTTCTTGTCTTCCTAACATGTAAATCGCATCTTTTGACCCAGGTTCGTTGAATGTTCGGCTCTGGACTAACGAACATATCTCTTATATTCACTTCAAATCCGTCGTTGTCCAATATCATGGTATGTAATATTATACAACAATACATGATTCTTTTTAACACGTTGATTTCGTAAGCACGTGCGGGTTGTCGTATAATTCTCCAACGACCTTGTAGGACTCTGAAAGCTCGTTCAATATCTTTTCTTGAATTTTCTTGAACTCTTTTAAACTTTAAGGTTTTTTCATCCCTTGCAATAGATTATGTTTTGACAAACGTAGCCCATGTTGGATAAATATCATCGACTAAATAGTAACCTTTCTTGTATGTATGTCCGTTTACTAAAAATGGACATTCCGGAACTCTATCGGCAAGTTTATTATCAAATAATGGAGAACAATATAACACATTAAGATCATTATTTGCGTTCGGAACCGTAAAATATGCATGCCAAATCCACAATATTTGACCCGCAACTGCTTCTAACATAAGAGTTGGGTGTTTATGATCCTTTCTTTTGAATTGCCCATGTAACGACTTTGGGCAGTTTCTCCACTCCCAATGCATAAAATCAATACTCCCAAGCATTCTCGGGAGTTCATGTTTTTCTTCGTACAATTCATATGTTTTTTCAATATCAGCTGAAGTGGGTTTTCTTAAAAACTTTTCAACGTATAAAACATGTATCAGCAAGTTGCAAGTACTCATCAAATGCAGCAGGTGCAGGGCCGTACGCCAGTTGGCGTATGGCGGATGTGCATTTCAAAATATGACCAATACTTAAACAACCGCAAGCATCATAACGTTGTTTAAAAAATAAAAGTACTCGGGAAGAGGCTGGGCGTCATAACTTAAAATATCGTTGACTATTTTATTAAAAAGTATAGAACTCATACGATACCTTCGCCTAAATCCCGTGAAACGCTTTAAATGCTCCCAAACCTGTAAAGAGAAACTACATGCAAAGAATAAATGGTTGTGGGAATCCGTTTAAGTCCCACACAACGGACATTGAAGCAAGTTTAAGTTAGTAGAGCTACGAACATCCCATTGCCTTAACATGTCTTGAGTCTTTAACTTGCATTTAATAACCAACCAAAGGATAACGGCATGACGAGGAATCTAATGAGAAAACCAAACCACGTGAAACCAATCCATAACAATACTTCTTGGACGAATGCAATGCCAAGCTTTATATACGGAGAAGGTCGTTTCCAAATTATTATGATATTTCCAATAAATCCTATCGGCATAAGTAGCAAGCTGAGGAACATTAGAATTTACCAACATGGGATACTTCACACTCCACTCGTTAGGCCAGCCCCACGAGTCATTAGCAATGATATCACGAACCTTAACATATAACCAAAAACCAGCAATATATATATCACGATTAGTAATGAATTCAGCAAGAGGGCCTATAAAGCACCAATTATCAAACCAAGCATAAGCCTTTGCACCATCTCCAATTCGAAACCAAATAAAAGGACGTACCAAAGGACGTACTTGGAGAATCTTGCGCCAGCCCCACGACATATTTCCATGCAAAGGAATTTCCCAAAAAATGCGACCATTAAGCTTGTAAATGTGTATCCATTTAACCCTCAGGATTCCTTGAGCGAGAGAAGACTCTATATATGAGAAGAAATGAGAGCCTTATTAAAAGCCTCTAACCGACGAATACCAAGACCACCTTCAATCTTAGGAAGATAAACATCCTCCCACGCAACCTTGGCCTTACCCTTACACATCTCACATTGACACCATAAAAAACCCCTCAGCCAAATACTTTTCCATAAAAATACGACTTTGAGCATCTTTTGCATTTCCTTGTGGGCCCCCAATCTTACCTTTGTAGTCATCAAACACATCATAAAGTGAAGTAAGCACCATCCTCATCTTATGTTTCTACATTTTTTCTCCTTCGTTGGTGTAGTCATGTTTGAACATGTTCATAAAATAGAATTCAATATATCCCAGCTTTTGACGAGGATCCAGTATATTCGCAACATATATAAACATGTTTGATTTTTTGAGATCTCCCCAGTAATTATAAAACTTTTTTTTCACGTCAAGTGCCATCATAAACAGTTTCTCCTTATCGACGGCACATCTGCCCAACTGTCCAAACGAAAATCAATACCGCCCATTTCAACCAAAAACTTATTAGATTTTAAAAACATCTCTGATATATCATCACTTGACGTGCAAAAAACCTTTAAGAAATTTTCAACCTTTGATACCTTTCCCCAATCATTATATTTCAGGACCCCGCAAGTTTTTTCCATGTGACGCTTATACATAGGATCTTTCTCCTCAAACAAATCAAAAGCTTCTTGGAATATATTAGCCGCCATTAACATACAATAAGTAGAGGTCGGTATATTTGGATAATCAAGAAATAAAAAGGATTCAGTCCATCAAATTTTCTTTAGCAAAGTCTCCAAACTCTCCACTCCTTTCTCTAGAACATTTATTTAACATTTCAACCCTAGCCGGTGATCCTCTCACATATCTAACAGCCTCACGCACACGTGCAACCGATTCAGGATACAAGTTTAAGCCATCTTTTACCAAATCATTGATAAAGTCAATAATACATTTGAGGTGAAGAAACTTGCTATCCAATACCTTATTCACTAACCTTGTTCTCAAATAATCAATAGCAGCGTCATAGGAACTTGCACTACCAGTAGAGATGGTTAAACCGTTATGAATTCCCCAATCAAGCAGACACTTTTCAACAGCCCTTCCTATCTCATCTCCACTATCGCTTGTTAGTAGACTAAAACCGATGATTTTCTTGTGTAATTCCCAATTCTTATCAATAAAATGAGCACTGATGACTGTTTCGACGTCCATATATTCAAGGTTAAGCAAACCCTTTGATCTGTTTTCTTAATGAGACTTTCCAACTTTGCTTTTTCTTCCATGAAAACTTGGACACAGTCTCTAGCAATCTTTTCATGAGACGGAATCTGAAAACCACGATAATATCTGGCTTCCATATATTCTTTGAATCCTTCTTGGTCGACAACAGAGAATGGAAGTTCATCGACTATTATCTCTCTAATTAGAGCATTGTAACCATCCTCTTGTTCATTCATCTGAGTTAGCGCTCACTTACCTCGTGGTGCCATATCTTGACTAGCAAAGAAGGGACCAACAAGTTGTTAGAATATTATCAAAGGGTTGTTGTCGTGTTTGACAAAAGGGTTGTTGCAATTCAATTGATCAGTTTTGATAAAGCAAAAGTTGTGTACCTATGTCTATATTTAGAATAACTATTCAATGATGAATCCTAATATAACCCCATCAGTTTAAATATGTCTATATTTAGAATAACTATTCAATGATGAATCCTAATATAACCCCATCAGTTTAAAAACGCACTTCCAAACATCCTCATAACACCCTAAAATGGCTTAATTTAAGTTCAAATAATCACAACCAATCCTAAAAGACCTTAAGGGTTCTTCTTTGTTATGTTAAAACGGTTTTAAGGGGTGTTTGGGACTACTTATTACAACTGCTTACTTTTTTATGTAGGCTATTTGAAGCAAGCAAAAAACCGATCATTTAACACTACTTATTTCACATGTAAATGATGAGAAAGCAGGCTGGAGACACCTTTTTATGTGTGTCCACCTTGAAATCAGGTCATACTCCTTTAAACACATAACGCCCTTAAAACTAGATTTATGCTACACAATAAGCACATAGATAAACTGAAACTGCTTATTCCAAACCTAATTATTCAATACTTGTTAGAAAAGTGACTTAAACTCTAAGGGGCGTTTGGTAAATTTGTTAGACTTGTCCACCAAGTTTGTTTGGAATTTGGAAACTATATGTGGCGGTTAGTTTAGCCTATAAATATGGATTGATAGGTTTAGTTTTCTTTGTACCTTCTGAATATTTGTTTCGTACCTTTTGAATTAGGGTTTGGTACCTTTGAATTTGATTTTGTAATTTGGTTTTATATTTGAATAAAGCTTCCGCTTCGTTTGTTTGAATTTGTTCGTTTGTTTCGTGCTTTTTAATTACCAACAAGTGGTATCAGAGTTGGTCGATCGTTTGGGTGGTTAGGGTTTCGTTTGGTTTCGCCATGAAGAAGAAAAAGAAGAAAAAAAAGTTCGTTTAGAATTTGGTTTGCGTTGTTTACTCGTGATCATTTGGTTTTGGGAAAATCGAATTATAGTCATCGTTAGAGTGATGTATGAATAAGTTTTTTGGTATTTGGGAATTTTGGTAGACAAACATAGTTAATTAGTGGGCCATTAGCAAAAGACATCAGTTTGGTTTGTGATGTTTTTAATTATTTGGTAGTTGATTTAAATTTGTTCATTTTGGAATTTGGATATGGAATTAAGTTTTAGGTTTTTTTTGGAGTTCGTTTGGAATTTTTGGATTAATCGGTTATGGTGGAGCCATTGATTTGTTTTGGATCGTTTTCAGATTCGATCATTTGTTTGATTTGTTTTGGACCGTTTTCAGATTCGGTCGTTTGATTTGTTTTGGATCGTTTTCAGATTCGATCATTTGGCTTTGTTTTGGATCGTTTTCAGATTCGATCATTTGTTTTTGGTTTAGATCGTTTTCAGATTCGATCATTTGTTTGAATTAGGCTAGTTTCTCTAGCGTTTGGAAATTTGAATTTGAAGACGAAAGATTCGTATGGTTTGAAGTTTCGAGCGGAGTTGAAGTCACGGTGGAGATTGTTAGAAAAGTGACTTAAACTCTAAGGAGCGTTTGGTAAACTTGTTAGACTTGTCCACCAAGTTTGTTTGGAATTTGGAAACTATCTATGGCGGTTAGTTTAGCCTATAAATATGGATTGATAGGTTTAGTTTTCTTTGTACCTTCTGAATATTTGTTTCGTACCTTTTGAATTAGGGTTTGGTACCTTTGAACTTGGTTTTGTAATTTGGTTTGGTATTTGAATAAAGCTTCCGCCTCGTTCGTTTGAATTTGTTCGTTTGTTTCGTGCTTTTGATTACCAACAAGTGGTATCAGAGTTGGTCGGTCGTTTGGGTGGTTAGGGTTTCGTTTGGTTTCGCCATGAAGATGAAAAAGAAGAAAAAAAAGTTCGTTTAGAATTTGGTTTACGTTGTTTGCTCGTGATCGTTTGGTTTTGGGAAAATCGAATTATAGTCATCGTTAGAGTGATGTATGAATAAGTTTTTTGGTATTTGGGAATTTTGGTAGACAAATATATTTAATTAGTAGGCCATTAGCAAAAGACATCAGTTTGGTTTGTGATGTTTTTAATTATTTGGTAGTTGATTTGAATTTGTTCGTTTTGGAATTTGGATATGGAATTAAGTTTTGGGTTTTTTTTGGAGTTCGTTTGGAATTTTTGGATTAATCGGTTACGATGGAGCCATTGATTTGTTTTGGATCGTTTTCAGATTCGATCATTTGTTTGATTTGTTTTGGACCGTTTTCAGATTCGGTCGTTTGATTTGTTTTGGACCGTTTTCAGATTCGGTCGTTTGATTTGTTTTGGATCATTTTCAGATTCGGTCGTCTGATTTGTTTTGGATCGTTTTCAGATTCGGTCGTTTGATTTGTTTGGCAAAGAAGGGACCAACAATTTGTTAGAATATTATCAAAGAAAATTATCAAAGGGTTGTTGTCGTGTTTGACAAAAGGGTTGTTGCAATTAAATTGATCAGTTTTGATAAAGAAAAAGTTGTGTACCTATGTCTATCTTTAGAATAACTATTCAATGATGAATCATAATATCACAACAATCACCCCCATTAGTTTAAAAACGCACTTCCAAACATCCCCAGAACACCCTAAAATGGCTTAATTTAAGTTCAAATAATCACAACCAATCCCAAAAGACCTTAAGGGTTCTTCTTTGTTATGTTAAAACGGTTTTAAGGGGTGTTTGGGACTACTTATTACAACTGCTTACTTTTTTATGTAGGCTGTTTGAAGCAAGCAAAAAACTGATCATTTAAAACTACTTATTTCACATGTAAATGATGAGAAAGCAGGCTGGAGATACCTTTTTATGTGTGTCCACCTTGAAATCAGGTCATACTCCTTTAAACACATAACGCCCTTAAAACTAGATTTATGCTACACAATAAGCACATGGATAAACTGAAACTGCTTATTCCAAACCTAATTATTCAATACTACTATGACATTGACAAATTAATCAATCCAAAACACCCTAAAAAGGCTTTTCTTCACAAGAAAATAATCACACACAATCAGAGACGCCCTGAAAGCTGCTTTCTTATTATTTCAAAAGTTAGACCACGATAAAAAGTGTTAAGAGGTGTTTAGGACTACTTGTTAATACTGCGTATAACATTTTCAAGTAAGCTGGAGTAAACAACCCCAAACTTTACTATTGAACACTGTTTATTTTAAAATAAGCACATAAGCAAACTCAAATTTCTTACCAAACGCTATCATATATAGCTACATATTACGCTGCCAAATTAGGCTAACAAGCTGTATTCTCTATAACCAATGCCAAACACCCTAAAAAATGATTACCAAACACCCTCTTATGTATTCAAATATTAACCAAACAAGCGCATGAAAGCATCAACCCATATGGTATATCAATTAATTGTAAACAATATTCACACGAAATGTATTCTTAGCAGTGAATAAACCTTATCACAGTAAGAATCTACACAAAATTTAAAATTAAGTTTACAAAAAATTTCCTTTGTGTCCGTGAACGTTTAGCATTAAAGCGTACATTTGCCGTTTAGCATTTAGTAACATTTAGCGGTCAGAATTGAGAGATTGTTTGGCAAGGAGCTGTTTTGCTTTTTGTTTTTTAAAAACGATACTCCAGTAGCGCTTTCGTTAGTTTTTGCTTTTGAGTATTTCACTTTACTAATCGTATAAATAAAACTGCGGTTACCAATCGCTTTTTTAAACAAGAATAACCATTTGTCACTTCTAGGTACTGTTTGACTAAAAACTAGCGGCAGTAGTTGTTTACGTTACAAGCGTTTGTTGACGTAGACGTATCTCACTGTAAAATGACGTAAAAGTTAAGCGGCATTTAAAAAATATATAAAAAAAATTTAAACGCTCTTTGTCAAACAGCTTTTGATTCTAAACGCTAAATCCTAAACGTAAACGCTTTAAAAGTCGTTACTGCTAACTGCGAGTTTTGGCGAACATAATGTAAGTGTTAAACAATCAACGAAACACATGTTTTTGTGTAACGATTACTAATACGTTTATAATAAACGTTTGAGTGCGAGTATATACAAAAATCGGAAATGAGAATATACCTCAGTGTTGACGAGAAAATAAACGGTTCTAGTCTTTTTTGCCATTTTTCTTTTTGTTTTGTTTTGTATTTTCTGGTTACGGTTAATTTGTTCCTTTTCTTATGGTGTATCGTGGGCCACTAATTTAGTTATTTTAAGATTTCCATTATTCTTTTGAAGTTTTTTTTTCATTAATTTTTTTTTCAAATATACGAATCAATGGGTTTCATATTTATTATTTATTATAATTTTCATCAAGTATTATCTAAAACAAACAAAAAAATTTAAGGTTAAAATTAAAGAATCAAAACATGACAATTATTTTTGGATGGATCAAGTATATCGGTATATCAACGTTGCATCACTTTTATTTTTGTATTATTGTTTGATTATCCTCTTTTGGTTATATTTTCCGTTACGACTGATCATCATTTTTTCACCATAATATCATTTATACACATACTCTTAAAAAAGATGAAACCTTGTCCACCGTTTCCATGTTAGAACCGTGACTCCACAAAGATTGACATCTCGTCAGCCGACTGTGTCAACAAATGCCAACGACCAACGGCAACTGGCGATTCCCACAACATATTGTATGCTCTAAGTATCTGGTTTGCTAAGTTAATTCATATTTTAATTATTTATAATTCTTTGTAAATATTTTTTTTATGTTCATGCGAGATGTCCAAAATTTGAAGCTTCAAACAGTCGCACTGGGTAAATGCACATGTCCTTGGAGACTTTCACTACTACACAAATGGACATAGAGCCCCCTTAATAGAGCCCGTTTTTTCTTAAAAACGGGCTCTAAAAAGGTTTCCCTCTTTTTATAAGGGTATAGAACCATGTTTTCTCACAGAGAACCGGGCTCTATTAGTAAAACTCTTAGAGCCATGTTTCTTGCTTAAAAACCGGGCTCTATTCTTACTATATAGCCATGTTTACTCTAAAAACACCGGGCTTTATGTGAAACTTTTAGAGCCCTTTTTCATTCTACAAAACCGGGCTCTATTCTTCCCTCAATCACAATAACGTACTATACTTTTTGATAATTAATATACTTAAACACCAAAGTTTATGAATTTTCAATACCCCGCTTTGTTTTTCTAAGTCTCCCGCTCCCTTTTCCCCAAAAAATCGAAACCCTAACACTTAGTCCTCTTACTCCAGCCCCCTTTTTAGTTTTTTTCACTTGCAACTCCACATACCAAAAAGCCAATCCATTTTATCTTTGATTTTTCTCCAGGAGTTCCTTCCAAATTCATCATAAGAAAGGTATGTAAACATCACCCAACATCACTTATGTCATCAACTCGAAATACTAAGGACTGATTGCATATATAATGTTTAAATATAGGGCTTGAGCCCCAATAAGCCATTAAAAGCCGATTCAAGTTTTATTTCTATCCTTTTTATAATATTATTATGCTATAGAGGATGAATTGATTATTTGTCATAGTGTTTTAGTTTGTTAGCTGAATTAATTTATTATCATGATGAATTGATTAAATATAGGGCTTGAGCCCCAAAATAATGTTCTGATATGAGATTTTGAGCTAGTTTGTTGATTTTAAGGTATTTTTATTTGGGCTTTATATGAGTATACCATATGTGTTGATTTTGACCATGTATAATTGATTGTATGGCTGATTTTTAGCTCTGAATTATGAGCAGGTCAAGTAGGTTATATGGGTTTGCTGGGGAAAACAGATCAGTCGGGTCAGATGGGTCAACTGGCAGGCGAGCCGGATGAGGTATGTGAGTCAAATGGGGTTGGTTGTTCAAGCTTAAGCGAGGTTCAGGTGGTTGAGCTGAAATGGGCGAGCTGGATAAGGTAGGTGAGTCAAATGGGGTTTACTAGTAAATCTATTTTATCGTAGTAAGCATGAGCACATTTCTTCCTCCAAACACCTAAAAGTATGTCTTAATAGCGCAATAAACATAAGCTGTCTATAAAGAAGTATTGGATTGCATAATTTTATTTCTTATCCGCTTATTAAATTTAACTTATTAGCTATCTACAAAAAGTGTTGCAGGCGAGCCCGATCCTACCTGTATTTAGATTTACCCATTTTGACCCATTACCTAATCTACCCATTTTGCTACCTCTATGAAAAATTCTAAAACCTAACAATAGGATACTGTTGTATATATTTAATATGGAATATAAGAAGTACTTCAAAATTAACATATTTCTATCATCCTATGAAAACTTGTTAAAAGGATATATTTATATGTAGTTTTGGATGAAACACGCATAAAAGAACATACTTATTTAACCATGATATGTGAACGTTCAGTAACTTGCGAGTTACCTAAAAGTGCCACCATGTCTTTTTAAAGATAAGCCTTTGTGTGCGAAGCTTTTTTGTAGTTGAGATATATTGAAGTTAGGAGCATGAGTTGTGAGGTTTCACTGGCCTTTGATGTTCTTCCATCTTTTCTTCCTTTAAGCACATTCTAGAAAAGTGAGTTGGAAACATTGATGTGTTGATTAGGAAACTAATCCATAACATGAAACCTTATGTGATGGATTAGTTATAATTATAGTTATAACTAATTATAATAGAGACGGTCTAATCACCAATTTAGAGACATGTCATCACACTTCTGTTTGTATACGGTCACCAATTTATGTGGATCTATATTGCTGGTTTGTCATCTTAATGAGGCAATTATCTAGTAATTCTAATTAACCTTCGACCACATTAGAATTAGGCGAACATATTCAAACAAAAACCATAGCTAGCAAAACAGCTCCGGCTAAGGTCAGGATGAGCAATGGGTTCAATGTATGTAGTTACTTAAAACATTCAAACAAAGTAAACACTATTGTGTACGGACTTACTAACACGGATAGTGACGTTTTGTGTATTCCACCCCGGATTATCACTCTATTCTTAAAATACACCATGTACACCAATCCTTCTCCAGATTGCTGTCATTGCTCTCCTGATTTCACATCCTCTGTAATGGAACCTACAAATAATTAAGTATATCTTTGTTCGTTGATCTCCTTTAAAAAAACCGAAAAAGGAAGAAATGTCTTATGGTATTTTATATGAGGAATAATAGCCTCAAGATACCAATTAACCAAATATCCAAACTGTTAATGAATATCTTTAAAAGATTGTGCAATTCCATAAGCATTCCAATAGCCTCAATGACAAGAATTTTTACGATTTTTACAGATTGAAGTGTATTTTATTAATACTGTGTATAGGGGAGGCCTCCAACAAGCCAAACCAGAGTCGCAGTCCATCGAGACTCACCCAAGTCTGATTAAGAGTTGGCATCCAAACACAAGGCTTCACAAATGCAAACAGAAAATATGTTTTATACCAAGAGCATAGCTGCACATTCACCATGTTTTACATATTCTAATATCCATATTTTTCGTATGATAGTGTCCGCTACAACCATGTTATATATTCTCACCTGTCTGCTGCCCCCTTTTAGGTTTTTAACGAGTGCTCAGAAGTAGAGAATTGGTTGAGAGACGCACATCAAGTTCAAGACGGACTGCCAAAACACGCTGAACCAGTTCTCTATCGGTGATATAAGAAGAGGGAAGAGTCGATTGGACAGGTTTTTTATAAACATTTGATCATATCATTGTTCTTTTTTAAACGGGCTTATGCCCATTTTGTTAGTAGCTAAATAAGTAGTGATAAGGCGGTTGGTGTTTAGATTTGTGCTTGGAAACTATTTATTGTTTTATTTGGAATTAAAGTGGTTATAATTAGTTTTTAGTGTTATTGATAAACAAATTATACTTCTGATTTCTGATTTTTATAAAAATCATTTCTTTTCTTTTTAATGGATGGATGATTATTTCCATAGCAGTTACAACAAACTCGTTCTGTAACGGTAATTTAAACTGTATTATTTTCCTTTCCATGGTTGGTTACGATAAGCAAGGACTTCCAATAGGCTTACAACTGATATATATTGCTATCCACATCCATCTAATGGTATATGTGTCCTAATTTTCAGTTATTAAAATTTAGTGTTCTTTAGCACATATGAGGTATAAATATACTTTTGAGGAAATAGGTGGAACATCATAGTTTCACGAGGTTCACATCATTGAGGAGGATGTAGTTTGTGTATCAAGGTTGTGGAGATGTGGAGTCATTTTGTGTATCAAGGTTACTGAAAACAACATATGGACGTACTGCACTTAAAGGGTAACTTATACAAACCATACTCCATCAAGTCTACAGAGGCAAAACAAATATTTAAGGTATTTTTAAAAAAATGTCTAACCAGTTGTTATCTTGAATCATATTTCTTCAGGGGTTTAACTGGT
The DNA here is from genome assembly GCA_026074375.1 of Tanacetum coccineum. NCBI lineage: Eukaryota > Viridiplantae > Streptophyta > Magnoliopsida > Asterales > Asteraceae > Tanacetum > Tanacetum coccineum. The sequence continues at coordinate 14,743 of BQNB010122763.1, forward strand.
GGAGGGACCATAGAAATTATAGGACCAACTGCATCCAATATGGAGGATATCATTATGGTATAAGTAACTCATACATGTTACTTAATCTTCTAATAACTGAGGTACTGAATTTTATTTATTGGTTTGTTCAGGTATGCAACAATCTTAGGAGCCTCTATTGTTGAGAAAATGAGTTTGAGACCAGTAATCAGAACACCTTTTTAATCAGGGTTATATACGGTAATCAGAACACCTTGTTCAGGTATGCAGCAATCTTAGGAGCCTCTATTGATGAATTTATATATGTATATTAATACTACGTTTTAGCATTCATTGTTAATGTTATACTATAATTCATGTATTCTGCAGTCCCTGCCTTGTGTGCCTGACTTATCATCACAAGAGAATTTAAGTATTTTGGGATCAATGAGGTAAGGAAAGTGCACTGGGGTAACCCCTCTCTAGTTTTGGATTTTAAGCACCCATGATGTTAGTCTTAATGAGCATTATATAGTTATGGCATACCTCTACTCTGCAGTGGTTTAATGATGTCTTCTCACCTAAGATCTCGACTAAGTGTGAAGATATTCTTAATTTGTTATCAGAAACTCATGGGTGCAGAGTAAGTATAGATTCATCAGTTTCCAGTGTTTATCTTGTAATATGCTCTTTTTTTGTCTTTTCTCTGTGCATACACTTCAAGAAGTCAACGCCAGACTAGAAAGCCGAAGAAAAGCATTTGAGCTTGACACGTAGCAGCGAACTCAGGAAAAAGTTCAACAAGTGCAGGAACAATTTGAGCAATTCTTGGCTCGGCTGCAAAATCGAGTTCCTAGATATTGGTGATTCATTATATTCTGGTACTTTAGTTCTTGTAATTCACAATGCTAGTTGGATATTTTATTGAAGCGAATCATATGATGGTTTATTTTGTAGAGATTTTATTGACAGTATTTGGGTTTTAGTAAAGTTACGTTTGGTATAAATTTTCTTGTCATCCATACATCTGATTAGAGAATAATGAAACTGGGACTTTTTTGTTCTTTAAAATTTGCTTTAATGGCTAAAATTCTACCAAATAATATATTTTTTTATTTTTTTTAAGATAGAGCCATGTTTTATAATAGAAAACCGGGCTCTATAATTTAAAATAGACCCCGTTTTCAAAACCGGGCTCTATTTGGTTCCCAAATAGAGTCCCCTCCCCTTTGAGCCCCCAAGCAAAACCGGGCTCTATCACCCTTTTCAACAGGGCTTTATGATGATTTTTGTAGTAGTGTTTATTGGTTCAATTATCCGGTATTTTGGTTTTATTTGGTTGGGCTAGTACGGTTAAAAACTTCTTTTGGTAAAATTGAAAACCGAATTTGAATTCGGTTCGGTCTTCGGGTTGACCCGAATAAACCAAATTACATCATTTATATTTTTTTTAAACTGAATTATATATATTTTTAGCAAAAAGAAGTTCATTCAAGACAAAAGTTGTTCCTAGTGCGAAAGGAAGGCTAAATTTGCTTCATATGGACTTATGTGGTCCAATGCGGGTTGCTAGCATAAATGGGAAGAAATATATTCTGGTTATCGTCGATGACTACTCCAGATATACTTGGACTCTCTTTCTAAGATCCAAAGATGAAACACCAGAAGTTCTCAAAGACTTTCTCAAGATGATTCAATGCAATCTTCAAGCTAAAGTAATCACTGTTCGCACTGACAGAGGCACATAGTTCTTAAACAATACACTCCATGCTTATTTCAAGAAAGAAGGCATTGAACATCAAACTTTCACTCCTCGAACACCTGAACAGAATGGCGTTGTCGAAAGACAGAACCGTACTCTTGTTGAGGTTGCTCGAACGATGCTTTTAGCTTCTAAGCTTCCATTATTCTTTTGGGCGGAAGCAATTGCAACCGCATGCTATACTCAGAACAGATCCATCATCATCCCGACTCATGGAAAGACGGCATATCACATCATTAATGACAAAAACCCACTATAAAACACCTTCACATCTTTGGTTGTATCTGCTACTTAACTAGAGATGGTGAGAATCTGGATAAGATGAAAGAAAAAGGGGATCCATGTGTCATGGTGGGATATTCTACTCAGTCGAAGGGATATCGTGTTTACAACAAGAGAACTCGATTAATAGTTGAATCCATTCACATCAAGTTTGATGAAATCAAAGAAATGGCGTCTGCTGAAAATAACACTTCAGGCCATGTTCCCTAACGACAAGAGATGTCTGTGGATAATGACACCTCAGGCCTCGTTCCACAAGAATAACAAAAGGCGTCAGACTATGACAACTCTGGCCCCGTGCCCCCACTACAAAATGTTGTTCCTCCAGTAGTCAAGACAGATTCGTCACAACAAGAGTTGGAATTATTATTCAGTCCTTTCTTTGAAGAATATTTCTCTGCAGGAAATTCAAGTGTGCAAAAGTCTTCTTCTCCCACCGACAATTCTAAACATCAAAAAGTCACACAACCTACATTGAATGTTCAACAACCGAAAACTCCAACAACAACTGTCATTGCTGAGGAAAACAACCCTGATATTCAAGCAGATAATGTTCAGACTGATGCAAACGAATTTTACAACATCTTCAGTACACCAGTACATGAAGAAGCAGAGTCATCCTCTCGCTATGTTGATCCGTCAAATATGCATACTTTCTATCAACGTCATCAATCTGAACACCGATGGACAAAAGATCACCCGCTAGAACAAGTTCGTGGAAATCCATCCAAGTCAGTGCAAACAAGATGACAACTTGCAACAGATCCTAAAATGTGTATGTTCGCGCTCACTGTGAGTACTGCTGAACCAAAAAACATTAAGGAGGTAATGGCTGACTCGGCATGGATTGAAGCAATGCATGATGAACTTCATCAGTTCGACAGACTCCAAGTCTAGGAACTCGTCAACAAACCCTTTGGCAAGACTGTTATAAAGCTAAAGTGGTTATGGAAGAACAAAAAGGATGAGGATCAGATTGTTATTCGCAACAAAGCACGACTTGTGGCGAAGGGTTATGCTCAGGAAGAGGGTATTGATTTCGAAGAATCATTTGCTCCAGTTGCTCGCTTGGAGGCAGTTCGGATTTTCGATGCCTGTGCTGCACACAAATCTTTTCCAATCTACCAGATGGACGTGAAAACGGCATTTCTTAATGGTCCACTCAAGGAGGAGGTCTATGTTGCTCAGCCAGATGGGTTCGTTGATCCTGATCATCCAGAAAAAGTTTACCGTCTAAGGAAAGCTCTATATGGATTGAAGCAAGCTCCGAGATCCTAACGCGGATCATGCCGGATGCATTGATACTCGCAAAAGCACTTCTGGTGGAATACAGTTCCTAGGTGATAAGTTAGTCAGTTGGATGTCAAAGAAACAAGACTGTACTGCAATGTCATCAGCAGAGGCAGAGTACGTGGTGTTATCTGCAAGTTGTGCTCAAGTAATGTGGATGAGGACACAGCTTAAGGATTATGGCTTCAACTATAACAAAATACCGTTGTACTGCGACTCTTAGTTTGCCATAGCAATTTCATGCAACCCCGTGCAGCACTCCC
>BQNB010122764.1:0-20221 GCA_026074375.1 Tanacetum coccineum
TGAAATCAAGTTCCTCTTGGAGCTCCTTTCAAATATCTAAACTCTCTCAAAACGGTGTTAAAATGAGATTGTAAAGGAGAGTGCATGTAATGACTCGAACATTGCACAGAGTTTGAAATATATGGCCAGGTATATCAATTTACCCACCAATTTTTGTTATTCTATAATATTCAAAAAAGTTATCACTATGTATATCTTTATAATTCAAGACAATATTTTCTTGTAGTGGAGTTAGTGCTTGTTTAGCAACAACCAATCCATATTCATGCAGCAATTCTAAGCGATACTTTCTTTGATCCAAACAAATACCATTTTTGTTTTCCAAGACTTTAATACCAAAAGATTACTTTAAAAACACCCAAATCTCTAATCATAAACTTGTTTTTGAAAGTAGTTTGAAAGAATTAATGCTTTCCTTATCATTATCAATAATGACAAGCAATGCAACAAACACATTACTAGATTCGTTATAATATAAAGAGTAATAATATTTACTTTGCACAAAACCTAGCTCAATTCAAATCCAATAGCTGTAGACAACTTAGCATGCACACTACATGAATAAACACCTATATGACAGAACAACTTTCGTCACTAACATACATAAAGTCGTCACTAAATCTGTTAGTCGACCAAAAACTAAAAAGTCGTCACCAGTCGTCACTAATAACTCTGTCACTAAATCAGTTAGAACGAAACTAGGATTGGTCAAGGTGTGGTGACAAATAGGGGTCACTTACATTAAGAGTGACACTGCGACAATACCACAGTGACGAATATTTTGTCACTATTTTACAGTTAGAGACCAAATGGCGTCACTAAAGATCGATTATGACGAAATATGTGGTCACTCATAGATAAATTAACCAACCCACTTAAAACCAGTTTTAGTGTGTGTTGTGTGTGTAGTGTGACACTAATAACAATATTTCGTCACTGGTGTTCACGATTAGTGACGAAAAAGTCGTCACAGCATGTTAGAGACCAAATATATCGTCACTAATAATCAGCTTATAACAAAAAAAAATTCGTTTTACTGCTGAAGCGTTTTTGCAAACAAACTAAAATCTAACAATTGTAGCAATGCAAATCTTACATAATAAGTTTATTTACAAAGACTACGGTTAAAATCAACATTGAAGGGGCGTAAAATCAAAGCAACAAGATGAGATTATTCTATCTGAACGTCGGCCAACTGCCCAAATAGAGAACCGAAGTACGCGAATATCATCGACCTGGCAAAATGAACACAGACAAACAACATAAAATTTGAACACAACAAAAAATGTTATAACAAACCAAAAACTGATATACCTGCCCAGTTTTTTACCTAGTTTTCACACCCACGAGTCCCCGAGTCCAAATTCTGTCAAGGTGAAACAATATAGAGCGCATCATAATCAAGAATAAATCATGGCTCATTCGTCAACTTGAAAAAGGCTATAATTTAACCTCATGCAGCAATCAACGGTAATATCATACTACCTCCTTTTGGAGGCGTCCCCTCGTTGCATTAATCTCAACAACAGATCCAGTTCGATGAAAGGTACTTCTCAATCAATAGTAACTATGCCTTGAGACTTTAAAGAAAATGTGAATTTGTTTGTCGTACCTCCGCATCTATGCTTTTTCCACAAGGGCATTGGCTTGATTTGAGAACACTCGTATCACAATATAGTTTAGACCAAAGATTTTTTAAACTTTTACACCTCAAAACGCATTTTTGCTCCAAAATGGCACTTTAAAACATATTATTCGACACAAGATTGCAAAATAAAGTGCATACATTCCCCTGGTTCAACTTCTGCATGCCATTTCCAGTATAAGTTCATGACGATGTAGGAATGATGGCTTGGATTTGAAAAGGGAATCAAGTGACATAGGATGGCAAATGACCATACAACATGAAAACTCAATAATTGTAACCGAATATATCACCTGCAACTCGAAATGACAATGTCAAGACTCCTCAATTTTCTCCAACATTATCAAGCTGAGAATAACACATTTCTCATTAAGTTAGTCACAGTCCAGTTCTATATTATAATGCCAAAACATCATAAGTCCAACCAAAACTAATATATACACGAATAATAATTGGTACTTCTGATTCTCCATAATGTACAGTACCGTTGCGGAAATTCATTAAGCGGGCGTCGTCCATCATTCTTCAACTTAAGAACTCTGGTTTCAAAAGAACTGCAGATCATCATTAGACCTGATAGATACGTGTGGGTTTACAAATGGTAATATAACTCATACTTGTATTACTTGTGCAAGTAGTATAATTCCTTAATAACTAATGCGCACCATCAAAAGAGCAAATGCATAGTAAACATTAAACATGCATCACACTCAACTTCTTTCCGCTATTAAACGTGATTTTCGCTAACGAAAAATAAGCCTAAATGACAATATTGTAATCTACCTCTCCGTATCTCTTGAACATAGTCCCAAAAATGAATCAGTCATGCCTTGTTTGAACAACACCAGACAAGGATAGCAGGAAACAAAATCGACAATAACAGTCATATAGAATGTCATTATTATAAATATGACGTCATTCACCTTGTTAACATCTGTTCGTTTTCGTCAACTTCACACATCCCCTTTTGTTACATCTGGTTAACGATTTTGGTGGTTGAGCCACACCATTCCGCTCATTTGGTGAACCCTGTGTATTTCAATATGTCAAGTGAGGAACCAATAAAATTTGAAAAAAAAAATAAAGATAAAGGAGATATCTGCAGACTATCCGTTAGTTTACTTCGCTAGTGGTGACTAGTGGTCCAAAAAAAAATCAAATATCATCAGGAAAAACCTAACTTGATAACTAGAACAAAGGCTCAAATAAACTTCTGCTATAATCACAGAGCCACAACACAATTGCCAATTAGCTTAAGAAGCAACTGTGGATAAACAAAAGACCTGAAACAACATGCTAAAGACTGTTATATCGGTTTGATAGATGCAACTTTTTATAGCGGCCAAAAGAAAATTACCATATATACGTTAGTCTGATAACAAGAAACCTGGTGTTCACGACATAAGTAACCTCTAGTTATCAGAGCATTAAAGAACTAAAGCTGATAGTTAATAAATACATAAAATGACAATATATAATAAACTAAAAAAGTACCAAAGGCAAAGAAATCTAACAAACGCCTAAACCCTAAACTAATGTTCACACTCAGTCACAGGTATTCAATACAAGTATATTCTTAAAAATAGATTGTAGTATTATAAAGTAGAACAATACATGTTAAATAGGATAAAGTCATTTAAATACCTCTCCTCGATGAATTAGCACTATCAGACTGCCAATCAAAAGTTCATGAACGAAATCCTAAGTCTCTCCCTGTAAATACGCCTCAAACCTACGTCTGCATCCTGATGTCTTAATATACTGCTTAACGCTTGCAATTGCACATACAGATCAACATCTGCATTGACATTTATAACATACCCGTACAAAATATATATTTTCAGGTAACGACAAACCTTTGAGAAAAATATACTGGAAAACTTAAAATACTTACCAATATGGTGGTACTTTTCCTTCGTTTGTCCTAGAATCAGAAACTTACGTTGAATTAGGACACCTCTAATGGAGTGGCACCTAAACACGTCATAGTAACTTGCATAGCAAAGATTAAATTTCTTAAGATCACCTGCTGTGTTTGAGTCCAGGTACAAATACATAAAATAAAATCAATACATCAAATCATTTATAGGCCAATAACTCAAAATCCTACGTGAGATTTACCTAAGAGTGACTGAAAAAAGTCTCGAAAGCTATAAAAAAGCTGTAGTTCGCTCAGTCGCTGGTGTATGAAAAAAAATGAATTTTGTAAATCACAAGGCACATTTGAAAGTGGATACACAACATTAAGGAAGTTCGGTCGAGGTACATATATACTTCCAATCCTAAACTGCACAAGACTATAACAAAAACTTTTAATATTCATGAAACAAACATATACCACAATATGTCCAATTTTTAAGAAGCAATTAGTAATAAAAGATATACTGCTCTAAGTGTATTACTTAGCAATAAGTTGAATAATACAAAATTAAAGAATGTAAATTTTATGTCATCAGCTAGTCTATTTCATTTTTTCAAATCTTAAATAAACCTTTCAAATCTACTAGGCTAAAAGAAAAACGTGCAAGTTTAACAGCAATACGTAGTATGCATTATTAGAAACATCAGCGAAAGCCTACTAAGTGGTCATGAAGTTTATTTAAACACCATGAAGAATGTTAGATCATAAGACACTCAACATGGGTTAAGTATCAAGTTTACACCAACAAAAGCGATCATAGCCAACACGTCTAGTAACTACATAACATTGTTCCCAATAAGACAATTATCTAATTCTAATTCTTCAAATAGCATTAATAAAAAATCCATAAATATTACACATTGATTACTTTTATCAAACTAAACATTTACGAATTGACCTACACCAGTCTTGCTGTATCGAGCTGAAATCTTCGACACAGAGCCTTGTCAATCCAACTAATAAACAAACTGTTGACAAACCTAACATCTCCATGACATCTCCTTACTTGTGAATAACCTACAAAACAAAACACCATACATATCAATATTCAATTGAGATATTTTAAACCCGTTACTTATTTTCTTATACTTTGGTGTATTAAGCAGTGTTTGGTACTTATTTTAGTTTTGAAGTCTTATAAGCTGTAAACATATACCGGATATACATAATCCTATAATAAATGCTGGGAACATGTTTCCACAATACATGAGCCTATTTCTCAGCATCAAGCTTTCCATGCATATTTTCAACAAAAACACCATCATGTATAACGCATAACAACAAATTACTCCATACAAAGCCAAATGAAATTCAAAAAGCCATGGATTAATCCGAATTTCATAAACCAATTATCAATCAAAGTAGTCCATAAGTTAATGCCAAATATGAAATTAGACTGAACTCATGTTAACAGCAACATATTAGTAATAGTATGATCACTTTATAAACCCTAGAATTAGTAACAATAGCATAATAAGCTCTTCTTACATTGATTTTACAAGTGGTCTTCAACACTAAGAAACTAAATCGATAATATAAACCCGACAAATTAGGTCAAATTAATGTACAGTAAAAAATGAATTACCAGATAGTCTGATCTACGAATATGAGATATTGACAACAACGGAGAAAGCGTGGTACAACGGCGATAGGTGGCGTTGTGACGATAGCATCGTGGCGATGTGACATCGCGAATGACTGGAGATGCAACCAGTGATGTTTTCCGTTGTACGGCACGGGCGTGGATGGTGAATACAACGAGAGGATGAACATAGTAGGTGAATGGTTGAGAGTTAAAATTCACAAATCATTTAACTCGATAATAATCGGTGGGTCAAAAAATTTTAATGGTGAAGTTGAAGTAAAGTTATTTTTATACAAATTATTTGATTTAACATAGGAAGACTTCCTCATCGCATAAATTATAAATCTAACAGTTTCTTTTTGGGACTCCCAATATAAATTCCACTACTAAAAATAGATAAAAAGTTTAATCCAGTTACATAAGACCTTTACAAAAATTATAATTACAAACTTTAAAAAGATTTATTAATTATTAAGGTAAAAAAACTGTCATTCTGTTAAAAAAGTAAGAAATAAAAAGCGTAATAAAATGCCAATTTTTTTAACTGTGTGTTATTTTTTTTTGTCGGGAACAAGAAGTTTGGAACAGGTAGTATTAATCTAATTAAATTTGTTTATTAACAATAATAAAATGTTTTTGAGAGTATATTTTCAAAGAAAATGTTATGAGACTTGCAACCAAGAATGGAGTAGATTTTCGATTTTAAACAATTATTCTATTTAGCTAAGATTTTAAGCATATATATGTTATTGCCTCTTATGTTGAATTAACATTGTAAAAAATATGACCAAAATTTTGTCACTAATGGTTAAAGACCAAATTTTCCGAGCACTACTCTAATCAAAATACATATAATCCTATTTAAGTGACTACAAAATGACCATTTCATCCTCATATACAAGCAATGCAACAAACACATTACTAGATTCGTTATAATATAAAGAGTAATAATATTTACTTTGCACAAAACCATGCTCAATCAAATCAAAGCAGTAGACAACTTAGCAATTCACTACCTTGGAGCGTGTTTTAAAAGTATATAAGGACTTATTTAATTTTCACACTTTACCACAATCATTATCTGAATATCCCAAAGGCAAAGACATGTTAAAATCCTCAATTAAGTCACCCTACAGAAAAGCATTATTCATATCAAGTTAGTATAAACTATTAGTTGTACATCATCTTAGCTGTACAACATCTGCTAATATCTCTAATGATTTGAGATATCTCATTACCAGAATATATAAAGATTACATTAGGGTTACAACAAATAACTAGGCCACTAATAATAAGCCTAATCAGAAGCCCTATAACTAAACATTGTGTACAGATGTTGTACAGCTAAGATAATGTACAGCTAAGATGATGTACAACTAATACCCCCTTCAAGCGTGGAGGTGGGAGACCAACACAAAGCTTGGAGCAAAAAAATTCAAAGAGTAGACGCGGTAGGCTTTTGGTAAAGATATCTGCCACTTGATGATTGGATGGAACAAAACGTGTCAGAAGACGTTTGGAGGACACAAGTTCTCTAACGAAATGATAGTCAATATCAATGTGTTTTACACGCTTGTGAGCAACTGGATTCTGGCTGAGAAAGATTGCACTCTTGTTGTCATATAGCAAGGTTGGCGTGGAAGGCATAGAAACATGTAGTTCACGTAGAAGAGAAGTAATCCAGACAACTTCCGAGGCAGTGTTCGCTAATGCCCTATATTCAGATTCACAACTGGAACGGGAAACCGTCGGCTGCTTTTTAGCACTCCATGAGACTAAGTTGCCACCAATAAAAATGGAGTATCCATACGTTGAACGACATGTTTTAGTACATCGGGCCCAATCTGCATATGAATAAGCTAGAAGCGATGGGTGTACATTGCGGTTGAAGGTAAGACCAAAAGCTAGTGTGCCTTTTACATAACGTAGGATTCGTTTGACAGCTTGGAAATGAGCATTGGTTGGAGCATGGAGAAATTGACTCACCTGATTAACCGCGTAGGACAAGTCGGGTCTAGTAATCGTCAGATATTGAAGAGCACCGACCAATAAGCGATAAAGAGTAGGGTCAGAAAAAGTATCTCCATGAGATGTAAGATGAGCATAGGTGGTTAGAGGCGTAGACACTGGTTTAGAATCAAGAAGACCAGCACGAGAAAGAATCTTATGAGCATATTTTGTTTGACTAAGAAACAAACCAGTATCTGTATATGCGACCTCAAGCCCCAAGAAATAACTTAACTTTCCCAAGTCCTTAATTGCAAACTCCTTGTGTAAACGAGAGATAAACTGCGTAATAAATTTCGGTTGGTTACCGGTAAGAATGATATCATCAGCGTACACAAGAAGATACAAGATGCAAGACTTCCGTCTAAATATAAAGAAAGAAGTATCGGCACGACTACATGTGAAACCAAGCTGAGTAAGAAATGAACTCAATCTTTGAAACCAGGCTCGGGGTGCCTGCTTAAGGCCATAAAGAGATTTTTTTAGACGGAAAACATGGTTTGGATATTTAGCATCAACATACCCTGGTGGTTGTTCCATGAAAACGGTTTCTGTTAAATTGCCATTTAAAAAGGCGTTTTTTACATCTAGCTGATGAAGGGCCAACTGTTTAAGACAACCAACGAGAGAACAATATGAACCGTGGAAGCCTTAACAACAGGACTAAACGTGTGAGAGTAATCCAGGCCTGGAACTTGTGTGAAACCTTGAGCAACCAAGCGGGCTTTATAGCGATCATTGGAACCATCAGATAGATATTTAATGCGATACACCCATTTTAATCCAACAACGTTTGATGTAGCAGGTCTAGGAACCAAGTCCCATGTGTTATTGCTCCATAAGGCTGACATTTCATTATTCATTGTGGCAACCCATTTGGAATTTTTAGCAGCAGACTTGTAGCCCTTAGGCTCTTTATGAGAAAGAAGAGCAACATGAAGAGCACTTTTGCTAAGCTTAGCGAGATCAGCAATGTGTTTTGTTTTAAAATTTCTTGCTCTTAAACGAGTTGTCATAGGATGGGTATTGGTAGCCGGAACTACTGGTGGTGGCGTAGGAGTTTCTGAAGTTGCTAAAGGCGGTGTATGAGCTTGTGGAGGCGGCGTAGGAGCTGTTGTAGAAGGGGCTGGTTTAGCCGTAGGTGCAACTGATGGAGAGGAGACGGTCTCGGGACAAAGAGATAATGGTGGAAATGATGAAGTTTGAGCACTTGAAGGGTCACTGAGCTTTGATTGGGCCGACAGTGACAAGGATGGCTCCTCAAAGTGAATAAAAAGAAGTTTGCCAAGAATTACCGAAGAAAGTGTCTCGGAAAAAGGAAAATTTGCCTCGTCAAACTTAGCATGCCGCGTAGTATAAATTTTAGATTTGGTTGTATCGAGACAACGATAACCTTTATACTGAGGACTATACCCGATAAAAACACAAGCAACGTTCCGTGGTGCAAGTTTGTGAGCCAAGTAGTTCCTTAAGTAGGGAAAAACTCGACAACCAAAAGCACGAAAAACATTATAATTCGGTGTGGAATTAAAGAGCAGCTCAAAAGGGGACTTGTCATTCAACACCTTTGTGGGCAAACGATTTATAATATAAAAAGTAAAACATCAACCCAAAGTTGCTGAGCATTAGCATTAAACAACAATGCAATCCTTGTCTGTATATGTCTATTGCTTCGGATTCTGCCGATACCATTTGTTGCGACGTATATGGAACAGCGCGATGATGAGTGCCATTTTCAACTATCAAGGATTTAACCCGATGATTTAAAAATTACGTGCCACCATCACTTTGAAATTCCTTTACCTTGCATGAGAATTGTGTTTCAACAAAACTCAAGAAGGCAGTAAGAACTTGAAAGAATTCAAACTTATGTTTCAAAGGATAAAACCAAGTAAACCGAGAGTAGTCATCAACAAATATAGCATACTATAAATAGCCATCAGTAGACATAACCAGAGAAGGCCCCTATAAATCACACTAATCAAATCCAAAACATGGAAAGAGCGTTTTTCATTAATAGGAAATGGTAACTTATGACTTTTAGAAAGCTCACATGAAGAGCAAACAGTAGGTCTAGGCAAAACAGAAGTAACAAATAGATAACCAAGTTTATTTAATAAAGAAATCGTGTCATAAGCAACATGGCCTAAACGAGTATGCCATAGTTCATAGGAGACACAAAGCCGGTTGGAATTGAGTCCTGCAACAAGAGTTTTATGACCTTGTTCTAGCACATACAAGCCGTTTTCACATCTGCCCTTTGCTAGGATGTCTTTTGTTCGTCGATTCTGAATGTTAAAAGTATTATGAGAAAATAAAACATCAACCGGTGAATCTTCAGTTAACTTACTAATAGAAAGAAGTTTTTTCGTAAGTTTAGGAACAACAAGAACATCCAATAAATCAATATTTTTTGCAATAGAGGCATTTCCAATACGAGAAATATTTAGAATATTACCATTACCAACAGTGACGTGATCATTTCCTGTATACGGGCATTGATGAATCAAGAGAAGCTGATGAGGTTGCCATATGCGTCCATCTGAAAGTTGTCGTAAACTTACATTGAGCATGAAACTTGCCCAAAATTAGCATCCATAGAAGACCCACAACTGACAAAGGTATAAATAACATGACACTTATTAGCCAAAGGTCAGTTTGGCACAAAGTTTGAAAATGATGCCGACGGACCTCTCATCGCTACCAACCGACTCACCACGTGATATAATTGTTGTTTGATGAGAGAGACGCTATCAGCCTGAAAGCTCCGTCGCAGGAGAACCCGATGAGGACCCATGAAACCGATTGCAAAAATAGTTCGTGTCCCTCAGACCTGAGATATAAAGCTTGGACATAAGGACTAGGTTTACAGATCGAAGAGAGGCCGGAAAAAAGTCTCAAACAAGAACCGAGACCACAAAGAAACCAATGGTTTTTATCAACATCACAACCAGGTGACCGATTGCAGCTAGTTGATCACAAATTCCTTTAAACTTACGACCATATTCAGAAACAGAAGAGGTACCTTTTTGCAATTGAACGCTCAATAGAGTCATGGCTGTAGGCAGATTCTAACACACAACAACATCACACATGGAACCCGATGACTCTGCACATAAGCCATCAGTGACGAGGCTTGAAGAATGAAAAGACTTTTTGACCACTTCCTGCCAAACGCAATTAGGGTTGGAGATGACTTGTCGGCGACTTAAGAGATGTGGGTGAATAGCCTACGGATCCATCAACAAGCCATTTAACTTGGATAGCCATGAGTGGTAGAATTAATTTTTTCCATATAGATAGGTAGTGAGAGAGTTTGGAGGTAACTCCATGAAAATTGGAAAGAGATGAGATGGAAGATTCGGTAGCCATGAGAGGAGAAAGCTGGCGCAGTAAAGAAATTAGGTAAAGTGGATCGATTAAAGGCCTCGAATACCAATAAGATAGTATGACTCCAATGATTTAATGGCCACCCTGTGTTAGTGCACTGATTATAATAAGAACTTAAAAACCCCTACCAAATACAAGTGAAGCATGAAATGACGATACTATATACCAAACATTAATAAGTAGATGTAAAAACCATATACCACTATGCACGCGCAACCCTTCGCCATTTTGCTATGAGCACCGCTACAGTTACATACACCCAATCTTTTACGCTATCATGAAAGTGAAAAAACACAACAACTCCTCCCTTGACGTACGAGTAAAATCACATACGATCCAAAATCATAGCTAAACCGTTGCCACTCCAACATAAAAACCATCTTTGAGTTCATCATGCTATAACCCACACTTCCACTCTTAAACAACATGTGGTAACTACTCACCAAAAATATTCATTCTTCGGGCGGAAGACATTTGTTTTGTTGTAGTTAAGTCGCTAGTCCTGATTCTTCTGGTAACCTTGCAGTGTCAAAGGACGGGGAGTGGAGTACCTCGTGGAACTCTTCCGGACAAGTTATTAAATGACACTCAGATCAATTTAAAATGAATCATTCAGACCAACACTTGCTTGATGCACTCTCCCAAAACATTTTCTCGATAAGTTAAAGTATAGAGCTCTCATAAGAAGACCTATGTTTCGTGGGATCTCTCCGACGAGAGTTGTTGAACAATCGCAGTAACAACAATCCCATCAACTTGGGTGTCTTGCTTGGGGATTTGTCCGTTGCAGATGTTGCTGACAAATCGAATGCGCCGTTAGGCAATCCAAATTCTACTAAACTCATTACCTTTTCCATCGGCCATTCAATCAACAGATGTCAATATAGCTATTGTCAACAAGCGTCGAAAAGACCTTTATAGCAATACACAAGATAATGAATGTTTATTCTGTTCCAGAGGAATTCTAGAATGAAATCATAAGTGTAAAAACCTTGTTGAACCATGAAGTAAGATTATTCAACACATGGTGATGGGTCCATGAAGTTATTACATGACAAGTCTAAGATTTGAAACTTCCCATTGACATATCTGTGAAGGATGGTTTCCGAAAAGGTTGTTTGATATTAGCTAAGGCCAATACAACCTTGACATTTTTTTTCCAATCCAAACAGGAATGTTACCATAAAAATTTGGCAACCAAGTCCAGAAACTTAACTGCGTCAAGGCTCAAATTCAAGTGGCAATTCTCCAGAGAAGCTATTGTGTATATACACAACGTCTCAAGTTGACCCATTAATCCGATGGAGGGAGAATCCTCCTGACAGGAATGTTGGTTCCTAAGTAATAAGCCTTTAGATATGCAAATTCCCGAAAACGAGTCCGGAAGTTGCCAGTTATCTGTTACTGAGATATCTAGAATGCCAAATTTTTCCAGACTTTTGGCACAAGAATGTGAGTCCTCCATGGAATTGTTACTGGACAGATTCGAAAAAACCATACCCTGCTGAAAAGCAGTATTGGTCCATAAAAGCATTATAACGCAAATCTAAAAATAAATCCGGATTTGATAATGAGGTGGTAATGGCCCACTGATTTTGTTTGAAAGATATGTCTATGCTTGAAGTTGGTAGTTCCAAAGGTTTGTCACTTATAGTTCCTGTTCAATGATTCAAAGATAAGTTCAACTTTTTCAAGAATGAAAAGTTTTGGAACTCATCAGACAGTGACCCTGTGAATTGGTTATTTGAAGCATCCAAAGTTTTTAACGTTGTAGCTGATGTGGATAAGCTTTTCAGAAAGTCTGAAAGATTCCCATCAAATGTCGCCAAGATTACAAGATATCAAGCTTTATGCCGAATAATGAGGCACAACCAACTATACCTGGTGATTGAGTATTGTTTTTTGGAGAAAAAAGGAAATTAATAAGAAAGAAGAGTTGACAGATACGAATATGATTAATGACGTGTCTGGTATCACTTCCAACAATAGCTTAAAAAATAATAGGTTTTGGAGACCTATAAATACATTTACCCAGTTGTTTGCTTTGCCAGAGAATTCCTCAAGTTCTTCTAAAGAAGATAGAGAAGACAACCAATCTAAGTTTTCAACTCTACAACTTCCGAGGGAATCAAGATAAAGGTATTCCAAATTGGTGAGGTTTCCAAATTCTCTAGGAATGGTTCCATAGAAAGAGTTGTCTGAAAGTTCAAGAGATGTTAATTTGGTCAAGGAACCAATGAAACTCGGAATGACTCCACTGAAATTATTTGCAGCAAGGTGAAGAGATGTTAATTTGGTCAAGGAACCAATGGACATTGGAATGGTTCCACTAAACTTATTCGAACCAAGATAAAGATCTGTCAGTTTGGTCAAGGAACCAATAGACTTAGGAATGACTCCACTAAACTTATTCTCAACAAGGTCAAGAAAAGTTAAACTGGTCAAAGAACCAATGGATATGGGAATGGTTCCATTAAAATTATTCCCATCAAGGTCAAGATGAGTTAATTGGGTCATGTTACCAATGGACTCGGGAATTGTGCCAGTAAACTCATTATGAGAGAGGCTAAGATAAGTTAAATGAGTCATGGAGCATATGAACATGGAAATGGTTCCATGAAAAGAATTGCCATGAAGGTCAAGATGATTCAAGTAGGTTAAGTTAAGCAAAGAAAGGCTTATCTCACCTCCAAGACCATAGAAGTTCAAATCAAGCGCAGTGACATGACCTGTTTGGTTGTTGCACCTGACTCCACTCCACTGACAACAATCATCTTCTTCTTCAGGTCTCCATGTAGAGAGCTTGTTACGTGGGTCTTGAAGGGGAGCTTTGAAATCAAGAAGAGCTTGTCTCTCCTTATCGATGCACGTATGAGCAGCTCCTACATTAGCTGCTGCAACCAGTTGTTGGTGACCAAAGGAAGTGGCAGTTGTGGTGTTAAAACACAGCAAGACAAGTGACAAAATAAACAAAATGTGAGTATGCATAAAGTAAAAGTAAATAGTTTCTGTCATTGTGTACGTTGTATAAAATTATATTGATGTTTTTGATTTGATAATGAACACTATGCTTCTTTGCAACTTTATATAGACTTTAAAAACAAATAATTGAACTAGAAGACATATATAAATTTGTGTGGAGGAGACAACACATGGAAAAAAAACCATAAAGACTCAGTCTTTCCAATCTCTAGTTATTGCATGTTCCCATCAATATATCTTTTGGTTAATGATAAGATATATTTGGGGTTCTTTTTATTGCATGTTCCCATCAATATGTCGTTTATATCTTTTAGTTATTGTCGTTTATATCACGTCTGTAGTTATTGCATGTTCCAATCTCTAGTTTATATCAATAGTTATTGTCGTTTATAAATTTTCGTTTTCTTTAGAAAGTATAATACTACTAGTTAACAATGTCCACATCACCTCTAACGTAATTAACACTAATTATTTTTTTGAAAATTGACAAGTGAATCCTCAGCAACATGTCGCCGGGGAAAGATAAGTGGGAAAAATTCCTGCTACGTTTTTCGTTGAAATATTTGGTCAAACTTTAACGACATTATCCCCGGCGACATATCGCCGGGGAAAATGTCTGAATTCTTTGACTAAAAAGTCTACGAGAATTGGTGCCACGTAGGACCCATTTTTGTCGTTTAGCGACTTTTCGCCGGGGAAAATTCCGTCACCTGTTCCCCTCTTTCTTGTAGTGTATGTTGTAAAAAAGTTATTTGACATGGCATACGTAATAATTATCACTATACTGAAGTTCAATATAATCCTAGTCAAACGAGTGACTATGAAGCTCGATTGATATCTCGTTAGTCCATATGTTGTTCTGATCTTCTGCCGATTATGGTCATACATTTTCCTTCCGTTCAAAATATATATGTTGTCTTTCAGTTGTACCTATTTTACTCACTATATATTGATGTGACTTTTCAGTTGATTAAGAGATATCCTTTGGCTACCTCAGCGAGTGCCAGAGTTTGATGATGATATTGAAGTCAAGATAACTTCAGGATGCACGAAACCTTGCTTGTTAACAAGACCCTGCTTTAAAGATCCATTATTATTTATGTCTTGATGGTTACACACTTACACATTACTTTTATTTCGATTGATTTTAGTCATTTATGTATAACGGATTTTTATCATTTTTAAGAGAATGTACTGATAATTAGATAAGAGTGTAATTGCTTGAGTTTGTATAAGAAGATTAATTGTAAAGTTTACTATATAATAAAGATAACAAATTTATGAGTGATTATACTTGTATTATTGGGAAAGTATATTTTTTTATAATTTTGGTTGATTAGATAAGATATTAAGAAGAAATATTATATTCGTAAGATAGATGTATGTATATAAGATTTAATGAATTAAATATGTGATAAAGTAAGATGAATCGATGCTGATAAAGAAGAAATATGAAGTATGTATATTATGGATATGAAGATAGTTTGAGTTATATATATTAAAGAGTAATGAGGGAATTAAAGATTATTTAGTATATGAGATTAAGCTGTTTTTGGAATCAGTAAGTGTGGAATAAGATGTAATGATGTATAAATAAGATATATTTAAAAAAGATAATAATACAGATGACGATGAATAGAAGGGAGAAGTTTGAAAGTATGAAGATTAGTGGTGAATTTGTGATAATTAGATTTAAATAATAAAGATTTGAAAGTATATATGTGATTAAGTGTGTGAAAAAAAGGAAATAGATAAAAAAAGGAAATGGATTCAAAATATAATAAAGAATGTAGAATAATTTTTCTCTGTGTTGCTACGTTTTTTCGTTTTGTGAAATTTTTTTGTTGGTCAAAACTTTAGATCGGACATTTATCCCCTTGTTTTTGTTGGTCGATCATATCGCGTGGTGTTGGAATAATGATGTCTTGAATTGTCTTGTCTGGATCTTAATTAAGTCTTTTACGAGATATTTTGATGCTCTCATAAGCGGTTACTTGTTTTTGTTTTTTTTTAATTTTCTTCTTTTTTTTTTTTCGTGTTTTTTTATTACCATTTTTTTCATTTATTTTTGCTCGTTCTTTTTTAGCGTATTGATTTCGCCTGGGGAAAATTCTCGTCAAGTCTGTTGACGCCGCTCTTTTCTGGTAGTGTTGATGTTGTACAAAATAGTTATTTGTACATGGACTATATTCTGTTTAATTATGACTGATTAGCTGAAGTTCAATATAATTCCTAGGCAAATACGTATTTTGGTGACTAGTGAAGGCTCGATTGATTGATTCTGTTAGTCCATATGTGTTGTTCTTGACTTCTTGCCGATTTATGGTCTGATACTATTTGCTTTCCGTCAAAATATATTATGTTGTCTTTCAGTTGTACTATTATTTTACTCACTTATTATTGATTGTGACTTTTAGCAGTTGATTGAAGAGACTATCTTCTTTGTGCTACTTTTCAGCGAGTGCCAGAGTTTGATGATTGATATTGAAAGTCAAGATACTTCTAGGATGCTCACGATGCCCTTGGCTGTTGTTTGCAAGTCCCTGCTTTAAAGATTCTCTGATTATTTATTGTTATGTCTTGATGGTTTTACTAGACACTTTACACATTACTTTTTATTCGCGATTGCTATTTTAGTCATTTTTATTGGTTAACAGATTTTTATCATTTGTGGTTACTTTGTCTAAATATTATATATTGTGAATTCGTGTGTTCAAATTTGTATTAATCACTAGAGATCGATTCCTTTGCGATCACATCTTAGATTTGGAAATTTCATGTCTTGTACGCTTGTAATTTGTGATCATATTGTTTAACGGTAGGTACTCTAGGGACGGATACCTATGACCAAATATATCGTGTGTATGCACCTGTATTTGCTTGAATCCATACACACTAGAAATGCCGCTTTTTGATGGATCAGGGTTTGCTTATTTAAAAATAAATTGATGTGACCGGGTGCATTTAAAAAAAATTGATGTTTTTTTTCAAAAATTAACACTAAATCGAAAAAATCCATAGGGTTCCGAGCACCCACGGGAACGCCCTGGTTCCGTCCCTGGGTAGGGTTTTGAGATCAGCATATGATTAAAGTGTATCACGTCAAACGCCCCGTATAATGGTAACTTGATAACCGGAAAAGATTACTAGCTAGGTGTGTTTTATGCTGAGTTCAATGATTCATTTTTAGCAACTAAAATGAAAACGTTATTCGTATAAAGTTTCTACATGGGTAAACTTCAGTTAACAACAATATCAATCCCAAAGCATTCTAATTTGTAGGAATGAAAGATGTGGTAGTTTGATGTTAACTTTACCGTGATATATCAGACTTTTATTTATGCCAGTAACTCATTTTATGCATATGATACATGTTTACGGGTGAAAATGCATACAATCCGGTTGTATTCGAGTTAAGGTTATTACCCATTGGTTTTCCTTTTGAATATTCGGGACAAATGAGTTCGTGCCAAAATACTTCCAAACAGTTTTAGATCAAAAGTGTTGGGGTCTGGTGGTTTATCTCGTTATGTAAAAACATACTAAACATCTTTGTAAAAATGGTTAGACACAATGCAAACTCAAGAACACCAATATTCACTCAACCAACCACCCTTTACATTTATTTATTAAATCCTAAACAAAAGATAATCTTTAAAACGAGTGCTACCAAACATAGAGAAGAAAATATATATAGCCCCCACAATCAGATGCTATGTGAACCTCATGACAAGATACACTCAAACACACAAGGAGATTGATGACGTATAATAGGTATAACAGGCCTCCGGGGGCCTGGACTACATAAGTTATACATGGGCCCAGGCCCAACAAAACAATCGCAAAACACAACGGACCAAAACTAAGCCCACACCAACTGGCTACGGTCCGGAGACAGCAAGACGGACGGAAGGCTTCCAAATGACGCTTCCGCAAAG
Source organism: Tanacetum coccineum (assembly GCA_026074375.1). Taxonomy (NCBI): domain Eukaryota; kingdom Viridiplantae; phylum Streptophyta; class Magnoliopsida; order Asterales; family Asteraceae; genus Tanacetum; species Tanacetum coccineum. The sequence goes on from BQNB010122764.1 coordinate 17,469, forward strand.
CAGCGGAAGTCCGCTAGGCAAGCCTAAGTCCTCAATACATGATTATAAGCGGATCCTTGCCCGACGAGGGTCCCACTTCGGCCCACTAGAAATAAGTGAAATGTTAGGAAAACCTAATGTTTGGCTCACCTATAAAAGGGGGTACTCTGACACCCCACAAGGTATGATTTTCTGACCACATTTCACATACACATACTCTGACATTCTCTGACAAATATGTTTACTTACTCTTACGCCGGAGTCCAATCGTGGGGTCCGTCCCCACGGTAAGACTAACGGTTTGCCTTTTATTGTGCAGGGAATCATCTCATTACTTGATTTAGTACAAGATCTCACCCTTGGGCCTGACCCAACAATCACCCAGATCCATCTCTCCAACCCATTACATATTTTGTACTAACAAGTTGGCGCCATCCGTGGGACCGAAATACAACTGCGTTCTACAAAAATACTCACCATGAGCAATCATGAACAAACCACTCCTAGCCAGCCCACGTCTGCCGTGCGGAACACGGTTGGGAGAGGAAAAGAGCCAGCTACGCAAGACCGAGGCGGGCCCGCGTCCGACGCAGCCCTCCGGGAATATTGCGACAAAAATTACAATCAGCTGCTGCCAATCATGGCCGAGAAGTTTAACCGGGAGAAAGAAAAAAGTGAAAAACTGAAGGAACTAAAGTCCCGGCTTAACTTCGAAGGATGTTCCGGAACATCGCGGTACTCCGAGTAAAAAACGATGGACACTAAGGAACATGAAAAAAGGCACAGATCTAGGCGCTCCCGTAGCCCAAGAACTAGCGTGTTCTCAAGAATAAGACGTGAGCGGTCAAGATCACCAAGGCAGAGGTCAAAAGAAGGAGGCGTGTTTAAAAGGCTAGGAAGTAGGGGGAAGAGTGTGTCCGCACGCCCAGATAGCTACAGCCAGCACTCCCATTCAAAATACACAGAAGCTCTCTCAGAGAGTGAGGATAGTGAAGGCGGGCACTGGAAGTTAAGATCGAAGAAGAAGAAATCGTGTAGGGAAGAGGATGACTTGTCCCAGCCATGGGTATGTGAAGAGGTAGATCCTTTCACGCCTAGAATCCGTTACTTTGACTTCCTAAAAACAAGGATGCCCAGCCATATTAAGACGTATGATGGAAGCGAAGATCCGGAGGATCATTTGAAAATTTTCTAGACGGCAGCAAAAACAGAACGATGGGCCATGCCAACATGGTGCCACATGTTCAACTCTACGCTGACGGGAAACGCGAGAGTATGGTTTGATGACCTTCCGCCTGAATCAATAGATAGTTATGATGATCTGAAGAAAGCATTTCTGGAAAATTATCTCCAGCAGAAGAAATGCATTAAAGATCCTATAGAGATCCATAACATCAAACAGCGGGAGGGAGAGTCTACGGAAGACTTTGTGAAAAGGTATAAGCTGGAAAGCATGGATGTCAAGGGGGCTCCAGAATGCATGAGAATCTCCAAATTCGTGCATGGAATTACAAACCCTGAACTCATCAAACGTCTTCATGACAAAATCCCGAAAACAGTTGATGAAATGATGAGAGTAACCACATCTTTCCTCAGGGGGAAGTGGCAGCCTCAAGTCACGAACGAAAGAAAACGTTTCCACCATGGAAAAAACATGAGGGCAACCCAAAGCAAAACTTTAAAAAAGGAGGCTTCTGGAACCAACAAAGGTCGAAAAGGAAGCAGGATCGGTTTTCCTCAGTTGCCGAAATGATGAGAGTAACCTCATCTTTAGACAAAGGAAAATTCAAAGCCCCGCCACCAATGATAACTCCGGTTGAGAAACGGAACCATGTGAAATTCTGCGAGTTTCATGGTGAAGTAGGACATTACACGGATGAATGTATGCACCTGAAGAAACAGATTGAGGAAATGCTAAAAGCAGAAAAGCTATCACATTTTGATTAAGGAACTCAAACAGAACAACGGGAAGGAACAACCTAAGATAACAAAAAAAGGAGAAACTTCCGGGAAGGATAAAGCTCTAGCTATCCTAATGGATCAACCTTGGGAAAGGGTGGCTAGACAAAGGATTACACAGAGTTTCTCTCTCAATCCAGAAATCTTTTTTCCATCCCTGGGGGAAGATGAAGGAACAGAAGGTCTAATGATCATAGAGGCGGAAATATGAGGCCACTGTGTACACCGTATGTATGTGGACGGCGGATCAGCCTCAGAAATTTTGTATGAGCATTGCTTTAGCCGACTCCGTCCGGAAATCAAAAAACAATTGATACCAGCCACTACCCCTTTGATTGGATTCAGTGGTGAGATAATATGGCCAATAGGGCAAATACAATTGTTGGTTAAGATTGGAGATGAAGAATACTCTGTCTCGGCCTGGATGAATTTTATGGTTGTAAGATCACCGTCTTCGTACAATGGAATTATTGAAAGACCAGGAGTCAGAAAATTGCAAGCAGTCCCGTCGACAGCTCACGGAATGCTAAAGATCCTGGTGGAAGGAGGAGTGATTACCCTAAAGAGTAGCAAGCTGGTTCCGCTGGAATGCGCTGTGGTCTCCGGACATGAAGGAGCCCCATCAGCTACCAAGCCAATAATAAAAGAAAGAGTCAAAGTAGCAATAAACCTGGAATATCCGGAACAAACAGTAATGATTGGTGATTCGATCCAAATAGTCTATATAAAATAAAATATATATAACTAAATATATCAAACAAGTAATAGTATAAAGAGTATCCCGTTAGATAAGACAATCACTTTAGGAAAAATAA